>CAUYQV010143479.1:0-74446 GCA_963574575.1 Galagoides demidoff
GAGACAGAGCCTCAAGCTATCCCCCTGGGTAGAGTGCTGTGGCTTCACAGCTCACAGCAACCTCCAACTCCTGGGCTCAAGTGAGTCTCCTGCCTCAGCCTCCCAAGTAGCTGGGACCACAGGCGCCCGCCACAACGCCTGGCTATTTTTTTGTTGCAGCTGTCGTTGTTTGGCGGGTCCGGGCTGGATTCGAACCCACCACCTTAGGTGTATGTGGCTGGCGCCTTAGCCACTTGAGCCACAGGCACCAAGCCAGATGTATGTTTTCTGAAAATTGTCTGGAAGTACAGATAGGGCTTCCAGAATGTTTTTCTTTCTTTCTTTCTTTCTTTTTTTTTTTTTTATGAGAGAGAGTCTCACTATGTCGCCTTGGTAGAGTGCTGTGTGCAACCTCAAACTCTGGCTTAAGTGATTGTCTTGCCTCTGCCTCCCAAGTAGCTGGAACTATAGGCGCCCACAGCAATGCCCAGCTATTTTTTTGTTGCAGTTGTTTATCTGGCCCTGGCCGGGTTTGAACCTGCCACCCTTGGTGCATGTGGCTGGCACTGTAACCACTGTGCTATGGGCGCTGAGCCAGAATGTTTTTCTTGAAACCTTAATTGTACATATCTGATTGTAGTACATGTTCCACACTTTGGGGGACAGGGAGGGGAGCAGCAGTCTAGAGCTCACTGTTGGCCAGGGGGGCTGGAGGGGATGTTGGAGACTTCAGTGCTGTCAGGGAGGCTGAGCTGATGAGCTGTGGTGAGGTGACTGATGTGGTCTGTAGGGTGTGGTCAGGTAAGAAAGGAGACTCATGATTGCAGGCTACCCAGGGGTAGGTGGTAGGTGGTGATCACTGAACAGAATAGCAGCAGAGTGGACAATGCCGGAAATGCTGGAAAATACTGTCTCATTACTTTGCAGAGAGGAGATCGGGCCAAACTGTCCAATGGGGAGTCAGAAGAAAAAGAACTAAGCTTGAGAGGAAAGGGCTGGGCTGGACACAGATGAGAACTTCTCCCTGCTGGTTCAGGAGGTAGAAAGGTCAAGGGGGGATCAGAATCTCCTGGAGGAAGGGGGAGGGTGGATCTGCCCCTCCAGTCCAAGGGCTGAGTGCCTGGGAGAGGACCCTGAAAGAAGAGTGGGGGACAGCCTGGGAGGGAGGAGGACACAAAAAGGCTGCTGTCACTGCAGAGGAAGACAGGACTCCCCCCAGGTACTCCTGGGAAGCAAATGGGAGAAGAGCTCAGGTGGGCAGCTGTGTTGGTGATTTAGTCGTCTTTGGTGATGTTTGTGTAAGTTTAGCACCAGGGAGGAAGCTGGATTGTGGTGGGTTGAGAGAGAGGAGATGGCTAGCGCAAGGGACTTTCTCTAGAGTTTTTAATTGAAGAAAAAGTCTGGCATAGAAACGGGATCTTAGGGAATAAATCTGGGTTTGTTTGGGGAGTAGTCATTTTCTGGGTTACTCATGGAAGTTATTTCAACAAGGGAAAAAAAACGGAAAAGGAATATTGAGATATTCACAGAAAAAGTGCCAGAGACCTTTGGGCTCTCTGGAATCCGTTTGCTTTCAAACCATATTCCCTCAGCTTTTCTCTCCTTCTTCCCTGAAGCTTCCCTGGTTATTCCCTGGACAGTGTAATTTCAGTTTCTGAATTTAGATGTGTATAGATGTCATTAAGGACTTCTTAGTGGTGATGATAAGACAGCGTGTGCTCAAGCGGTCAAGTTCTGTTCCTTTCTAGCATACGTCTGTGGAGGGTTTTGTTGTTTACGAAAGCAACAGCACATCGTATGTGACCTTAACAACTTCAGGCAGGAGTCAGGACAGAGAATAGTATCACTTCATTTTATTGGGGGTGGGGAGAAACCTTTGAAGTTCAAATATAATAATGAGAACTTGAGGATAATTAATAATTTAGCAGTGGATCCAGGATGGCCTCCTGGCCTGGCGCGGTGGTATTTCTTCCATTGTATTGAGGAGGGAGAGTGTCTTCATTTTTTCCTCCAGTTTCTAAGTTCCTTGAGGGCAGAAACCATGTTGAAACTTTGGGTGGTAGTGGGTAGGAGGGTCCTTTGGCCCAGGCTTCCCTTGCACAGAGGGCTTCACATTAGTCTTGACTTTACCTTTGATTGATCCCAGAAACACACTAACAGGATTGAAAGAAAGTAGTATAAATCATATAACTTTAAACTTGTGTCTTCCTACTAGACCATGTAATTATCAAGACCAGCCTAATAGTATTGTCTGACCTGTTTTGTAAATATTTTAAAAATGCACAGTGTTTGCCACCCTATTTCAGCATTTACTATTACTATTTTATTTATTTTTTATTTTTTATTTTTTATTAAATCATAGCTGTGTACATTAATGCAATCATGGGGTACAATGTGCTGGTTTTGTATACCATTTGAAATGTTTTCATCAAACTGGTTAACATAGCCTTCACAGCATTTTCTTAGTTATTGTGTTAAGACGTTTATACTCTACACCTAGTAAATTTAACATGTACCCTTGTAAAATACACCATAGGTGTGGTCTCACCAATTACCTTCCTCCCTCCACCAATCCTCTCCCCTCCCTTTCCCCTTTCTCCTTCTTGGGCTATAGTTGGGTTATAGCTTTCACAGGAAAGCTATAAATTGGTTTCATAGTAGGGCTGAGTAGCTATTTCAGCATTTTAAGAAATATTTTAATACCAGAAATTAACTACAGCGAAAGAGGCCTGAACCTCTCTGGACTTCAGAAAGGCCCTTCCTTCTGTGTATGTGTGTAGAGATATACACACATGTATTATATTTGTATAATATTTATATATTAGATTCAGCCCCTCTCGCAAAGCTGAAGTCCAGTAAAGCTGGTCTTGTTTTGTAACCACTAGGCAGCACACAATGGACATGCAACAAATACTTGTGGTTTTGAATCGAGGAAGGTGTCATTTTGTGTTATACATTCTCCATTTTATCACACTGGGCCACTGTCAATATTTAAAGTTTTGAAATTATCCAAGTGATTAAAGATACAGTGTTAGGATTTGGGGAAGGAGAATGATGAAAGAGAATACAGAAATGGGATCAGTAAGTTTTAGGACAAGAGATGAGAGGTTTTAAGTGAGTAGTGAGTAGTCAAAAGCACGAAGGAGTTACTCAGGGGACAGTGGAAATATGTGGAGGCACTTTTAGAAGAGCACACCAAAGGGATTTGAGGATGGGAGTAATTCAGATCTGATGCTATTTTAGGGGAAAAAACTGAAGGCTTTTTTTTTTCAACCTTCATTATAACCATAGGACCAAAGCACATTATTGGATTTTTATTCTGCCTCTAGTAAGAGTTGGTAGGATATAATCTCTTTTGTAGATTCATGTCAAAGAATCTGTATGTCAGACTATATTGAAATTTATTTTTTAGGATGTCATAGATTGAGGAAAAGAAATAAACATATGACTCTTGGCCTGCCTTGGTGGCTCCTGCCTGAATCCCCAGCCCTTTGGGAAGATAGCTTGGACCTATGTGTTTGAAACATAGTTTAGGCAACACAGTGAGACCCCCCCCCCCCCCCATCGCGATGGAATGAGAGGAGGAAGGACAGCCAGGCGTGGTGTTGTGTACCTGTAGTCCTAGCTACTTGGGAGGCTGAAACAGGAGGATCACTTGAGACTGAGTGGTGAGCTATCATACTCCTGCACTCCAGCCTGGGCAGCAGAGAAAGACCCTGTCTCACCAAACAACAAAAAAATCCAACTCCTTTTCTTGTATTTACATTAAAATTTCAAGCTGCCGGTTCATGATGAAGCAAGGAACTTTTTAGTCATTGAAAAGATTTAGGATGAGTTAATGTTTGGTCATCAAGAAATGTAGCATGAGGAACATGTTTCTCTTGGGAGGAAAAAAAGGCAAAATATGAGTCAGACAAAACATAAAGTCATTTCCCTGTACTTGATTCAGCTACCCTGGCTGAAGGACCAGTAACCTTGCAAGTATAATTCAGACCTTAATGACCACTGACACTTATAGATTATAAGGCTCTTCCTTCAAGACCACCCACAGTTGCTCTGACCCTTGTATATAAAGTTGGCACTTCTGATGAAGGGGAGCACAGGTGAGTTGTTCTTCTAGGAAGGTGTCTTGATTGATTTAAAACCTAAAAGTGTCATCTGTGAGTCTGAATGGGACAGAATTTTCCTCTGTGAGAATCCATCAGGGAGCCCATCATTGGCATTTATGGAAAATGCTAAAAGGTGGAAAAATGGCCTGTAACATTGGGAGAGTGTAAAGTTTGTTTTATGGATAAAGACAGACGCTCTTCTGTGCATTTTGGATTTGCTTGTCCTACGGTGGAGCACCATCATTCTCTCTGTCTTTGCTCTTGGTTTTTCAGAGGTTTCTATGTTGTGTTCCATTTTGCTTGGGATTGAGGTAATCCCCAAATTTTTGTGCAAATCAAGGGGAAGATAATTAACCAGAAATATGTCTATAGGAAATATATGAAATGTTAGGAATAAAAAAATGCTTCTATAATTAAAAAGTACTCTTTTAGGGTCTATTTGATTCCTACTTTAGTCTGTTCAATTTTTCTTATTTTTTGAATACTGATTATGTGTTGGGCTCTGTGTTGATGACACGGGCACCAAAGTTGCTGCTCCTGGCTTTGGGAGAGCTCATGGCTTAGTAAGGGCAACATGTGAATCAGAATTCGGAGGTATAATACAGCTTGGCAAATGCAGAGGGTGTATAAGACCACGTAGCAGCGATCCAGAAAAAGACCACTTGTCTTCTTTTGGGGGTGAAGACTGTAGGGAAGGTTCTGACTCTAGAAGATATTAAGTGCATATTTTAAGAATAAGTGGAAGTTAGCTTGGCAATTTAGGGGAAGAGAATTCTAGGACAGGGAACATTCACTGTCAAGGTAGAAGGCATAAAGAGGAACATGGTCGGCTGGGTGCCGTGGCTCACACCTGTAATCCTCGCCCTTTGGGATACCTAGGCGGGAGAATTGCTTGAATTCAAGAGTTAGAAACTACCCTGAGCAAGAGTGAGATCTCCATCTCTGCTAAAGAAACAAAGGAAAAATTAGCTGGGTATGGTGGCCGGTGCCTGTACTCTCAGCTGCTCAGGAGACTGTAGGAGGAGCAGCCCTTGAACCCAGGAGTTTAAGGCTGCGATGAGCTAGACTGAGGCCAGGGCTGTCCAGCCTGGGGCAACAGAAGGAGACTCTGTCTCAAAACAGTGTGGTGTATGCTGGAAACCCCAGGTTGCTTAGTTGAACTGTATCTTAGGGTACTAGTAGGCATTGATGTGACAAAAGGTGGGGGTGGGGGGAAGGCTGTGCTGTGAAGACTATGTACTGTGTGCTGAATGATTCAGGTCTTATTCCCAGACTGTACTAGCTGTTGGGGAGTTTTATGCAGGACAGGGATCTGATTTTATAATAGCATTGGCAGCAGTTTTTTTGTTTGTTTGTTTGTTTGTTGTTGAGACAGTCTCACTTTGTTGCCCTTGGTAGAGTGCTGTGGCATCATAGCTCACAGCAACCTTCAACTCAAGCAATTCTCTGGCCTCAGACTCCCAAGTAGCCAGGACTACAGGCACCTGCCACAACACCTGGCTTCTTCTAGAGAGAGGGTCTCGTTCTGGCTCAGGCTGGTCTCAAACCTGTGAGCTCAGAAAGTTCATCGGCCTCTGCCTCCCAGAGTGCGAGGATTACAGGCACATAGCTCCCAGCTGGCAGCAATTTTAAGGATGATTGTTTGAAATTATATCTATCCATCTACGCTGTGGGCTGAATTGTGTCCCTCTCTACTCATGTGTTGACACTCTAACCCAGTGTGAGGGTATTCGGGGAGGGGGCCTTTGGGTGGTAATTAGGTTTAGATGAGGTCATGAGAGTAGGGCTCTCCTGATGGGACTAGTGCCTTTATAGGAAGAGACAGCAGAGAATTTCATTTCTTTCTCTCCACCCTGTGGGGACACAGGGAGAAGCCTGCCCTCTATAAACTAGAGGAGAGCCTTTGCCAAAACCTGGCCGTGCTGGCTTCCTGATCTTAGACTTCCTGCCTCTAGAACTGTGAGAAAATAAATTTCTGTTATTTAAGCCACCCAGTTTAGGCTGTTTTGTTATGGCAGCTGAGCAGACCACTGCAGTCTGTTTATTATTTGGGTAATTGTGAAACTAGGAACAGAAAAGATGTTATACTGTTCTATTCTGTTTTTAAAATATTTCAGCATGGAATGATTTATTTTAATTTAAAAATCTAGTTTTAGTACATATATATGCTGCCAAAGTGAGCACAACAAAATCTAGTCTTGAGGTGGTACTGTTAGGATATCACTAGCTGTGGTATAAGTTTTATTGGAGAACTTTCTCCCTCAAACAACTCAACATATTACCTTTTATTAAAGCAATCCACTAATGCCATTAACTGTAGAAGCCTTGGGTCTTTTTATTGTCTTTCATGCAGCAGGTTGGTACAGCTCAATTATCAGTACCTGATACCTAATGCCTGAGGGTTAAATCTGTTCCACAGTCCTCTGCTGCTTCTAATTTTACTACTGTGACGTTTATACTGTTTTAAAGGAATCTTCTGTGTATAGTTGTAGGAATTGCATGAGAACTAATATCCTTCAGAGGATCACGGTACTATGGCAGATTGTGGCATATGTGATGAAATTGTTATCCTGTTTCAATAACTGTTTAGAAGGGAATATTTTAAAATAGTTTTATTTGTACATGTGAAAATGTGTCATAGACATCTTACCCAGCACTTACTCCATGCTTAATATTTTGAGGTTGAATCTAGGCTTCCTTTTCTGTTTCCAAGGTCCTGCTCTTAATTTTCGCTCAACTCCCTCCAATTAGTCGTCCTTTTGGCTTTTTCCCTTGAGCATAGAAAGAGGCTTAAGTCTTCCCTGTTATTAAAAAAAAAACTGTTATTAAAAAAAAGTGCTTTAACCCGTATACCTTTCATAAGCCATTTCCTTAGGAAGCATTTCAGAAAAGAGTCCACATTCATTACTGCTGCCTCTTCAGCCTCTGCTCTTCTTCAGAACCTAACGTTCCTTATCTCCTAATAATATTCTTCTGAAGTTGCTCCCATATGTTAAATGTTTCTGAAGTGCCTACAGAATTCAAGGACTGGATGGACGTGCCTGGGTGCGTCTGTCTCAGTGGTGTTCATGAGGTACCCAGGGGACTGTCCTTAGAGTCACATGATTGGGAGAAGGTATTTAATCTATCCGTCAAGTGTCTGCAGTTACTCCATGCTGTGCCCGCTGAGTGCACCCCCAGCCCTCACTGAAATTCTGCAAAGCTGAGGGGAAGCAGTGTCTATGAAGAGCCCACTCTGCCTTTGGTCGAATGTGGTCAGAAGGTCTTTTTTTGGGGTCCGTAGTAAATGTAGCTTCTGTTTATCCTTTGGTTATAGATCTTCTCTTTTCAGCTCTACAGAGTAGAGTGTAATGGTATTTTATGTAATTGGAGCTGTCATGTTCCCCTCTCTTATTCTTTCTTAGCAGAGGATCTCCAGAGCTTCTAAGTGGTAATCACCAGCCTGCTCACCCTGTTGCTCACCTTTCTGTTTGATTGAAAGTCTTTAAAAATCAATATCCAGAGTTGATTGCAATATTCCTGATTGGGTTTTCTCTTCTCTCAGATGTTTTTTTACTTCCATGTTAGTATATGCAGCCAATGCTGCTGCCTTTTAGATAGTGTGTGGTCCTGCTTGCAGAGCTGACCGCCAGTGGAAACCCCAGTGCTTTCCGTAGATGCTGCTGTAGAGTCCAGTCTCCCTCACCTTCTGTGTCCGCTTGTGCTCTTGTCTTTTATTCCCTTTGCTACATGAAGAACCTTAAATTTACCTTGATTAAATTTCATTCCATCATTTTAGGGAAGATGTGAGTTTCTCCTAAACAGCACGTTTTGAATGTAGTAATTTTTTTTTTTTTTTTTTTTTTTGAGACCCAGTTTCACTCTGTCACCCTGGGTAGAGCCCGATGGAGTCATACCTCACAGCAACCTCCTTCTCTTGGACTCAGGCGATCCTCTTGCCTCAGCTTCCTAAATACCTGGGACTACACGTGCCTGCCATAATGCCTGGCAAGTTGTTCTATTTTTAGTAGAGATGGGGTCTTTCTCTTGCTTAGGCTGGTCTGGAACTCCTGAGCTTAAGCAATTTACCCACCTCAGCTGCCCTGAATGCTAGGATTACAGGTGTGAGCCACCATGCTGGCCTTGAATGTACTAACTTAACAGATACATTTGTTTATTTTTTTATTCATTTTGACCACAAATATGTCATAAGACTTTTTTTTCAAAGACTTTGTTAAAATCTAGAGGTGTATGTTCCCTTGAACTGCTGACTTAGGAGATTTATTTTATTTTTTTAAGAGACAGGGTCTTGGCCTGTCACCAAGGATGGAGTATAATGGCATGATCACAGCTCACTGCAACTTTGAACTTCTGGCCTCCTGAGTATCTGGGACTACAGGTGTGCCCAACTATACCAGGCAAATTTTTAAATTAAAAAAAAAATTGTTTTTGTAGAGATGGGGTCTTGCTATGTTGCCCAGGCTGGTCTCAGACTCCTTCCACCTCAAACTCCCTAAATGTTGGCATTATAGGGGTGAGCCGCTCCACCTAACCAGGAATCTTAATGAAAAAGGAAACTGGTTAATCTTATATGACTTGCTCTTACAATTGAGGAATTACCACTTTCTAGATGTTTTAAATCCATTCTCAAATTTTGCCTGGAACGTTGGTCTGTATTTTTATAGTCTGTTGGTGTTTTTCCCTCATTTTAATTTTTTGAAACATCTAGTGATTATTTGATCCATTCTGATGTGGTTCTTTGCTGACTTCCTTTTCATAGAACTTTGAATTTTCTGGCATTACTTTTCTCTTCTCTTCCAAACTCTGTCTTCTAAGATTGTCTATACCTGCCTTTTCTGATAAAGTAGCCACTAGCCACGAACAACATAGACGTTACTGGCTCTAAGGAATCTCTTGCCTTCAAGTGGAAAGCCAGAGCAGGAAACGCTGACACATGCAGTAGAAGGTTAAGGTCGACTATTCCGGGAATCAAGAGAGGAGCATGAAAGAGAAGTGGTCACAGTTTAACCAGCTGGACTTGCTTATTGCCATTGCCAAATTATCCATGTGTGTTCAAGCCCCTGTCTGCTAATAATGAGTCATTCTTGCAAATAAAGTAATATTAATAAATTTATGTATAGAGTATTTTTTTTTAAATAAAATCCTATGAGTAGGCTTGGTGCCCGTAGAACGTGGTTATGGCGCCAGCCACATACACGAGGGTGGCGGGTTCCAACCCGGCCCCGGCCAGCTAAACAACTGCAACAAAAAAATAGCTGGGTGTTGTGGCAGGTACCTGTAGTCCCAGCTACTTGGGAGGCTGAGGCAGAGAATCTCTTATGCCCAAGAGTTTGAGGTTGCTGTGAGGTGTGACACCATGGCACTCTACTGAGGGCGACACGGTAAGACTCTGTCTCAAAAAAAAAAAAAGTCCCATCAGTAGTGTGCCGGGAGATAATGAGTTTGAGAAGCAAAATAAGTCCTTACATTGGTAGTTTTGACACATGAGTCTGTGTAGTGCCCCTAACCTTGCTAAGTTATTCGAATATTATCCAATAATGATTGTAGACATTTTTTAGTGTTTGAATATTTTTGTTAAGCTACAGTGTTTGTAAAAAGTACTAAACTTAATATTTCTTTTTTTTTTTTCTTTTCCTTTTTTTGAGACAGAGTCTTACTATGTTCAGCCCTTGATAGAGTGCTGTAACATCACAGCTCACAGCAACCTCCAACTCTTGGGCGTTAAGCGAGTCTTTTGCCTCAGCCTTCCAAGTAGCTGGGTCTATAGGCGCCTGCCACAACACCCGGCTATTTTTTGTTGCAGTTGCCATTATTGGTTTTAGCTGGCCTGGGCTGGGTTTGAACCCGCCAACTTCAGTGTATGTGGCTGGCCCGTAACCACCGTGCTATGGGTGCCAAGCCTTAATATTTCTTTTTTATGAAACAATTAAAAAAAGATATTCATAATAGTAAAGAGTATTAGAAGTATTCTTAAAGTAAGTTACAATTTTAGGAATTCCCAGGAACTGTAGTTATTTGTTTCAAAATTGTGAAGATTTTTTATCTACAGAGAATTTGACAACAATAATTTATAGTTACAATTCTTGTCCCAAGAACTATTTGTTCCTCATTTATAATATGATAAGTATAGAAATTGAGACTAAGAGTTCAGAAACTGTTATGGCAATTTTACATTGCCATAAATGAACATGTGGCCATCCAACTGAACTCACTGAACAAAGTGTTCTGTGAAAGTATTTGTTCATTACAGATGGTAATTTATTTGGATCAGTGCTGGTTTAGGTGAGACTTAGTGATTGCTTGGACAAGGCATGGAATTATGACTAGAGGTTGAGCGGAATCAGGATATACTTTGTTCATAGAGCCAAAGGGATTTGCTACTGGATCAGATGTCAGATTATTGGACATTCTATTTCCCTCCCAAGTGTTTCACTTGTAAAATGGGTATAGTTATGAGAGCCACACTCAAGATTGTCGTAGCTGTCAAATGTTTCCACGAGCATGACGGAAATCCCTCAGCAGGAAATGTATAGTCCTGCTAATATCATCTTCCTCATCCAGTGCTATAATTCCCTTTCCCTTCAATCCGTTACCTGCTCACCATTGTATGTGGAAAACATTTTAAACTTCTTAGGCTGACTTTTAAAATACCAAGTGCCTCTTCTTTCTCATTCTTCTCCATGACTATCTTCTACTATGTCCTTTATATTCTTGACAGTAGCCCAGTTAGATTGCCCACTATGCTGCGTAACAGCCACCCCAAACACGATGACATGAAACAACCACCATTTCATTATGCTCACAATTTATTAGTCAGGGATTTGGAACATGTTCAGCCCAGACAGCTTGTCTCTGTCCCATAATATCTGGAGCCTCTGCTGGGAATGATTGAAGATTGGGGTCTGGAGTCGTCTGAAGGCTCCCTTACTCACGTGTCTGGTGGTTGATGCTGCCTGTTGGCTGGGAGCTCAGCTGGGGTCGTCAGCTGAAAGACCTACATGTGGTCTCTGCGTGGGCTATTTGAGCTTCCTCAGAGCATGGCAGCTGAGTTCCAAGAGTAAATGTCTCAAGATACAGGAAGTGGAAGCTAACGATTTCTTAAGACCTGGTTTTAGAAACCCTTACAGTGTCACTTCTACCATATTCTACTTGTTAAGCTGTTACAGTGCCTGATTCAGGGGACAGGATATAGATCCCACCTCTTCATGGAGGAGAGCCAAGGAATTCTGAAGCCATGCTTTAAAACTGCCGTAGCCACTGTTGTCCAGACTTCCTCTGTACTCTTCTGTGTGTGAGGCCCTTTGTAAGCTGCTTTCTTACTTCACTCCCTGTCTGCCTGCCCAGTTCCTAGGCCATCACTTTCCTATGCAGGTTTTATCTTATCACCTGACCAGAGTCAGTTTCTCCCTTTTCTGTGTTCTCATGCATGTCTTTCTATTATTCTTTTGTAGTTATTTTTCAGTACTTTCCCTCCTTGGTGGATTATGAACTATTTGAAGGCAAGAATCAAATAGCAGATAGGTTGCATATCTTACAGCAAATACATTCCTTGAACTGAACATTTAATATCAAACTGAGTATAAGATTTGGGACCCAGATGGTTGGGACTTAACAGTAGGTAAGTAGAAGATTATAATGAGAAAATTAAAGATTTTCCTTAAAAAAAGATGTTCAATTATTATTATTATTATTTTAGAAACAGAGTCTCATTCTATGGCCCTTGGTAGAGTGCCTTGGCATCACAGCTCACAGCAACCTCCAACTCCTGGGCTTAGGCGATTCTCCTGCCTCCACCTCCCAAATAGCTGGGATTACAGGCCCCTGCCACAACGCTCGGCTATTTTTTGGTTGTAGCTGTCATTGTTGTCTGGCAGACCTGGGCTGGATTTGAACTCGCCAGCTCAGGTGTATGTGGCTGGTGCCTTAGCCGCTTGAGCCATATGTGCTGAGCGAGCCCAGATGTTCAATTTTAAAGCTTTTTAATTGGCTTTCTGTTGTAAAGTAAAACTTCTAAACTTTTCCCTCATACCTATAAAGCTAGAAGAGAGTAGCTTTTTATTTTATTTTATTTTTTATTTTAATGTTATCAGCATCTTTTGCCCAGGTCAATCCCTGATACTCATGTCTGAGTGTTTTTGCAAACTGTAGGTCTCAATCCATTACTAGATCAATTTAGTGAGTCACACCTGAGATTAGAAATAAATGGAAATAGATGTTTTGAATAAAAACTCACAAGTTTCCAGGGTAAGAATTGTTTTGTTTCATGAAATCTTTTAGTTTTATATGAGGATGTATGTAATGTGTTGAAATGTAAAAAAATTATATATATATATATAAAATTTTTTTTTTTTTTTTTGAGACAGAGTCTCACTCTGTTTCTTGGGTAAAGTGCCCTGGTGTCACAACTCACAGCAACCTCAATCCATCTTCCTTGGCTTCCCAGAATGCCGGGATTATAGGTGTGAGTCAGTAGGCCTGGCTATATTTTTTTTTATAGTTAGGGATGAAAAACTTTTGAAAGGTACTCACCAAAAGTAACCCAACTTTTGATGTTCTAGTTCATTTCTTTTGTTTTGTTTTTTTATGCTTATTTCTTTTGGTGTCCTTTCTAGGGGCTTACATGCAAATCCTTTCTGGGGACGCTACATACCTGTCCTTTAGTGCTCCATCTTTACCCACTAGCCTCTTTTTATAGTAAGCGTCAGTGTTCCAGTTTAACCTTTGCTGCTCACTCTCTTCTCCTTTGGAGACTAAACCCCACTCTCCTGCCCTCAGGAAGTGAGGAAGTGGAATCAGCTTATTTCTTATCTTTTCTGTTTTTACTGAAGTTTCAAACCCATGTAGTAAAGTGTACAAATCTAAGTGTACAGCTCATTGAATTTTTGCATCTGTATTCATCCATGGAAGCATCAGTGCAGATGAAGATATAAAACACACTTTCGTTACTCTAGAGGGAAGCAGCTTATGCTTAAATCCTGGAACAGGTGGGTGTGCAGGTAAATTAGCAGATTCTGTCCGACTCCTTTACATGGCATATGCTGGTAATGATGTTTAGTTTTGAAGGGTGCAAAGGTCTGAAACAATTGTGGGAAGAGTTAAAATGGAGAGAGATGGGATGTTGACAGGGAGCTGTGAAAGTAATTAATAGGACTAGCTTGGGTGAGCCCGGGAAAAGCAAGAAAGAATCATTCCAGGAAGAATTCAGAGGAAGAAAAGTTTTATCAGAATTTCAGAGGAGAAAACATAAAACTTACATTGCCATTGCCGCCGTAACAAATCATGACACATTTAGTATTTTGAAACAGCACAAATTTATTTTCTTAACAGTTTGGGAGGCTCTGAGAATCCGCTCCCTTTGGCTTGTGTCCCTTCCTCCATCATCAAAGCACATTATTTCAATCCCTTTCCATCGTCATATCACCTTCTGCTCTCTGAAGTTAAGTCTCCCTCTGTCTTCCTCTTTAAGGACACTTGTCGTTATATTTAGGACCCACCCAGATAATCCAGGATAATTGACTCATCTCAAAATCCTTAATTTAATTACATCTGCAAAGTCCCTTTGTCATATAAGGTAACATTCTGAGGTTCTAGGGATTAGAACGTGGGCACGTGGTTTTTGTTTTTCAAGGATCTTTCTTCACAAAGGAAGGGTCTGTTAGATATTTGCTTCTAGTTCATTTTCCTTTTTAATACTAGATTAATTTTCCTAACACAGCACATTGTACATTTTATTTCCTTGCTGCAACACCTTTGGTGAGTCCTCATTGGCTAATAAAATTAACAGGGCCTAGAATGACATTCAGGTTGCTGTTTAACCTCAAGTTCCCCAGCAGGATCTTTGCCTCTTCTGGTCTCTGCACATCCCCTTCTGTGGCTTTCATGCCCGGCTTCTCTCTCTTCCCTTTCTCTGACTCTTGCTCCTACCTGTGGGACCCTTCTCCAGCCTTCAAGGTCTTTCCACCCCAGTGGCATTTTCCTCCCCATCTGTATTTGTTTTTTAGGGCTGCCATCAGAAACTGCCACAAACTTGGTGGCTTAAAACAGCAGAAATGTAGTCTCTCACGATGGTGGGGGCCCGAAGTGCTAAATCAAGGGGCCAACAGGGCCATTCTCTCTGATGGCTCTGGGGGGAGCCTTTCCTTTCTCTATCCAGCTCCTGGTGCCTACATGTGTTTTCTGGGCTTTCTCTCTTCTGCCTACACGATAACTGTCACCTCTTACCTTCACGTGACCGTCTCTCAGGACCTCTTCCTGCGTCTCTTATGAAGATACTTGTCATTGGATTTAAGTGGGGTGGTCTCATCTGGAGATTCTTATTTAAATCTGTAAAGACCCCCTTTTCTAGTAATGTACATTCACAGGTTCTGGTGTTGGGACACAGATATATTTTCTTGGGGGCACTATTCAGCCCACTCTACCACTTCAGCCAGCAGTCATAGTTTATTTCTTTGAACCTCTTGACATTACTGGCATGCTTATACATCATCTCTTGGACCCCATCATCTCTATCCTACTATTTTTGGATAATTCTTGCCTCTTTGCTGGATTATTCTTAGTCCCTTGGGCTGATACAACAAAGTACTTTAGGCTGGGTAGTTTATAAACAATAGAAAAAATTGGCTCGGCGCCTGTGGCTCAAGCGGCTAAGGCGCCAGCCATGTACACCTAAGGTGGCAGGTTCGAATCCCCAGCCTGGGCCCGCCAAACAACAATGATGGCTGCAACCAAAAAATGGCCAGGCGTTATGGCGGGCACCTGTGGTCCCAGCTACTTGGGAGGCAGAGGCAGGAGACTCGCTTGAGCCCAGGAGTTGGAGGTTGCTATGAGCTGTGATACCATGGCACTCTACCCAGGGGGATAGCTTGAGGCTCCTTCTCAGAAAAAAAAAAAAAAAAAAAAAAACAATAGAAAAAGTTGCATTTACTATTTCATTTAGAGATGGAGTCTTGCTATATTATATTGCCCAGGCTGGAGGAGAGTAGTGCCTCCTTTTTTTTTTTTTTAAGAACAGAGTCTCACTAGGTCACCCTAGGTAGAGTACCATGGCGTCATAGCTCACAGCAACCTCAAACTCTTGGACTCAAGTGATTCTCTTACCTCAGTCTCCCGAGTAGCTGGGACTACAGGTGACTGCCACAATGCCCAGCTATTTTTCTTTTAGAGATGGGGTTCTCGCTCTTGCTTAGGCTGGTCTCAAACTTGTGAGTTCAGGCAGTCCACCCGCCTTGGCCTCCCAGAGTGCTGGGAGTACGGGTGTGAGCCACCCTGCCCGACCCCTGCAGTGGCTCTTCACAGAGGAGATTCTTGCGTTTTACAGCTTTGAACCCCTGGGCTCAAGCAATCTTCCCGACTCAGCTTCTCAAGTAGCTGGCACTACAGGGAGCGCCATTGCACCCAGCTGTATACAATAGAAATCTATTTATTATTCACTGTTCTGGAGGTTGAGATCAAGATCCTGGTGCCGTCAGATTTGGCATCTGGTGAAGACTCAATCTCTCCCTAAAACACGGTGCCTTCCGCTGCATCCTCACAGGCAAAGGGGGAAGGGAGCTTCCTCAGTCTTTTTTTCCTTTTTTTTTTTGAGACAGACCTTTTTGCCTTTTTTTTTTTTTTTTTGAGACGGAGTCTCACTCTGTTGTTCAGGTTAAAGTGCCCTGGCGTCAGCCCTGTTCACCGCAACCTCAAACTCCTGAGCTTAAGAGATCCTCCTGCCTCAGGCTCCAGAGTAGCAGGGACTACAGGCACCCGCCTCTATCACCCATGGCTGGTTTTCCTTCCCTTCCTCACTTTCCCTCCCTCTCTTCACATAATTTTATTTTGTCACCCTTAGTAGAATGCTGTGACATCATAGCTCACAGCAACCTCAAACTCTTGGGTGCAAGTGATCCTCTTGCCTCAGCCACTGGAGTAGGTGGGACTACAGGTGCCCATCACAACACCTGGCTATTTTTAGAGACAGGGTTTTGCCCCAGCTCAGGCTAGTGTTGAACACCTGAGCTCAGGCAATCCACCTACCTCAGCCTCCTAGATACTTTTTCTATTTTTAGTGGAGATGGAATCTCACTTTTGTTCAGGTTGGTCTCAGACTCCTGAGCTCGAACAATCCTCCTGCTTTAGCCTCCCAGAATGCTAGGATTATAGGCGGCATGAGCCATGGCGCTGGGCCTTCAAGCCTCTTAATCCCATTCATGAGGGTGGAGCCCTTCCGATTTAATCACTTCCTAAAGGCTTTACTTCTTAATACTGTTACATTGACTATTAGGTTCTAACATGAACTATGGTGGGTGGGGCATCAACATTCCAACCCTCGCTGCCCTTGAGGTGAAGAAGGCTTCATTTGCTCTGTAACTTTCAGCTCCTAGCAGGCTACTTAGCTGTGTGGTGCTTCAGTGTTTACTGCATGATCAACATTTTTTATGACTAAGATGAAAGGTGGCAAGTAAACATCCTGGCATGGTGGTTATCAGGAGAGTCTTTTGAAATATAGGTGATTTTTCTCACGGCTAGTTTTTTTGTTAATTTTTGGTGCTTCAGTTTTTGGGATTTTTGGGAGGAGTAATTAAGTCCTTTTTATTTCTCCAGAAGCACAGGTGAGTAGTTTGGAGGGGAAAGAGCTGATGTTGGACTAGCCAAACTGGATGGGTTTGGAGGTCAGCCAGATAAAGTTTGGAGACCTGTTGGCAGGCCTGTCACTGTTACTAGGGAATTTGTCTACCTGGTCTCTTGGAAGTCTTTACCTTCTCTGGAATCCTTTGTAGTGGGTTTTGTGACCTAGAAGACACTCTGGCAGGCAGGGTGAGGGCAGCCTCCAGCCTTGCTTTCCATAAGGAGGTGGTTTTCCTACGCATCTGTCCGGCATGGTCTCCTTGGCCTGCTCTGAAAGCACAGCTGGTCTTTGAAGCTTAGCAATGCGCACAGGTCTTAGGCTCTTTTCCCAGTTATTCTCTTTTCTTTATTTGGCTTAATTCAAAGTTATCTGCTACTGTCTCCTTTTTCTTATGTCTCGGTCTAACTCTGAAAGGATGCTAACAGTCTAACCCAATTAAAGTTCAAGTGGTGCTGTGATCTTTTTTGTACTAAGCATTTGAAGGTGCCTGATTTTCAGCTTTTTTGGTATTTTTGAGCAGGTATTCAATGACTACCTTCATTTGGAGTTTTATTATATCCATGAATCTTAATGTAACGTCTCAAGTCTGTGAAATGAATATAACCATTACTTACAAGTGACGACATTCTATAGCAAGCTTGACCCATAAGGTGTGTGTTAATCCTCTGGAGAAAGGAGAGGCTGGAAAAGAAGGCAGAGACGATAACATAGTGGGTAAGAACGGCTTATGGTGTTAGGCAAGTGTGGATTTGAATCTCACTCTGACACTTTTTAGCTTTGTGACTTTGGGGAACTCACTTTACCTCTCTGAGCTTCAGTTTATCATCTGTAAAATAAAGATGCTAATTGCCATTGTAACATTATGTGTGGTGAAAGGATTAAGTTGTGCTATGCAGGCAAATCACTGTCATAATAGTGTTTAGTACCTTGGAAGTGTTGAAAAAATTGTGATTGCTATTATTACTTTTTAGGGAAGACCGAGGCACTAGTGATAATTGTGCAATGTTTCCAAGTCACTGACAGTTAAGAGTCTAACTTGTGGGATTTAGAAAACAGGTCATTATTGTGTTGAGTAATTCAGTATTGAATAAGTTAGTTATTAAAATCTGGCTCTGTGGTATTTATTTGGTTAGCTTGCAGAGAGATAGACAAATGACATGAATAAAAGCACGCCTATTGACTTTCTTACTGATTTGAAGCATTTATCATGCTAGCTGTGTAACCTTATACTTCCACTTGGTTCAAAGTTTCTACTTCCACACTCAATGGCAGGATAGAATTTAGAGTATGGTTTAATTATTAGTGTTAATTCTTTTTTTAAAGAATAATTTTGTGACTGTTAAAGTCTGAGAGGTTTAGTCTCTATCATGTGGCTTTTAGAATACAGATGTGATTAAATATTTTGTTCTTTGTACTAAGAAGTCTTGAATTTCTACCTTGCTTCTCTGGTTTTCAGATCAAAGTAAAAATATCATAGTGGATGAGCCTTAGAACACTCCCCTGCCCAAAGTTAATATTTTAGATTAAAATTACATTGCTTAACTATCTCTGTGTATTTTCTGAGCTTTTTGGGGGTGGTGGGAAGAAGACTCAGGGTAAAAAGTGCTAGAAATTGAGACAATTGCATCATTATCTGCCCTTGAACATTGATATTGTGACTGGGTATTGAAGATTTTGCCAGAGTTCATTGGTTCATGAGTTGAAGAATTACTTATATAGGGGTATGTGTTCTTACATGGAGGAAATCTTCTCAGATTTGGAATCTTACAGCGGGAGATAAAGGCTTACCTGCGTGAAAGAACTTCCCATGTGGAGTCTTCTGCCTGCATGTAAACTATGAAGGTGTGAACTTGGTTGCATTTGCCTTTATATCTCCTATGTCTAAGTCAGGGCCTGGCTCACTGTAGGTGCTCAGTACATCCTGGCTGAAGACATGAATGAATCTGGAGAGGGAAGGCAGTGAACTTGCTGGGGTTCAGAACACTCTCTGTACTCTGTGCAGTTTATTTCTGGCTTGGCCTTTGCTAAGGGTCAGGAAGTTGGTTGGAAGAGAGGTCCATTCCACTTGTTGGAACACCAGCTGTGTGTGTGCACTGTGCCAGGTGCTAGAGGTGAGGTGGTACAAAGTCCTTCTCCAGTGTCGCCTTCAGTATTGAATTGTTGGGGGTTCTGTTTTTCTTTTTTAAACAGTGATTGCAACAAGGGATATTTCCCTAGAATAGCTCCTCCTAAATAACAGAATGATCTCTGAGTTCAGGGGATTGGGTGGATTTTTTTTTTTTTTTTAAATAAAGAGACAGAGTCTCACTCTGTGATCCAGGCTGCATTGCAGTGGCTGTTCACAGGTGTGATCATAACCCACTGCACCCTGCGGCCACCAGGCTCTAGTTCCTAGACTCAAGTGATCCTCCGGCCTTATCCTCCCTAGTGGTTCTGCAGGCATGCACCACAATGACCGGCTTTGGGTTAAGCCTAAGTCAGTCCTGATAGTTTTGTTCATTTTATTGTCCCTGAGAAGCAGCTTGGTAAATGTGGTCATTTAAATACACGATTTCCTTGTCTAAGCAGCCTTAGTGGCCTTTTTGTGCTTTTTCTTCTCCACCAATCTGGGAGTCTGGGCAGATCTACTTCCCCTAAATTCATCCCCTTATAACTTAGGATAAAAGAATGAAATAAGGGTTTGAAATTCTTATGATTGTCTTGAAGGAGAAGGGTTTAGAGCTGTGGTTCTCAATCTTCCTAATGCTGCCACCCTTTATATAGTTTCTCATGTTGTGTTGACCCCCAAGCATAAACTTATTTTCGTTGCTACCTTGTAACTGTAATTTTGCCACTGTTATGAATCGTAATGTAAATATCTGAAATGCAGGATGTATTTAGGTGACCCCTGGGAAAGGGCCGTTCCACCCCCAAAGGGGTCGCGACCCACAGGTTGGTCTTCCTGTTTTCCTCCCTGCTTTCCTATTGCAGTTTTAAGCCTGTCTGTTGAATAGCTTTGTTCTCAGCATCAAATTGAGATCTTATTTTTATCTTTTCCCACTTTAACATCTCCTTTGAATTTATTTGTTTTAATTAATTCATTTATTCACAAGGTGGCCGTAAAGTTCATGTGCAATTTAAATAGTTGTAATTATTATTTATTTTTATTTTTAGAGCCAAGTTCTTGCTTTTGCTTAGGGCTGGTCTTGAACTCGTAAGCTCAAGCAATCCTCCTGCCTTCGTCCCCAGAAGGCTGGGATTACAAGCTGAGCTGCCACAGCCCGTCTTGTCTTTTTTATCTTTGAGGATCAGAAGCCAAGTATGGACAAGAGGAAAATGGGAAACAAGGCTTGCCCCAGGGCATTCACTAACCGCCTATGGAAATTTCATACCTTTTGTCATACCTGGTGGGTTGTGCTGAGTCTTAGGGAAAAGTTCTGTTACTAATAGGAGCAGGAATTGAGGTTGCTGTTGGGACCACAGCCAGGAGGGTGTTTATAGTCCTCAGTGGGTGGCTGTGAGCCCACTGTGGTTCTGGGTATGTCTCTTGCCTTAAAATTCCTGGTGTTCTTGAACCGGACCCTGCCCTTGTTGGCCAGACAGTAGTTAATGATAAAGTGAATGGCTACAGGAAGTGGTGCATGATGGCCTTGGTGGCCCACAGCCTGCAGGTACTTATGCTTTGGCTGACCTGAACACCCAGCCACCATAGGCAGGGATCCCCATTCTCCACTCAGGTCTGGGATGTGGTGATTTCCTGGCCTTCTCTGATCTGACTTCACAAGCATGGAGCTGATGGACCACTCATTTACTAGAGTCCGTTTTCTTTTTATCACACATGCAATGTCCGGTTAAGATTTATGACACTGAAGGAAAATGCAGGTCATGAATTTAGCTTCTTTATCTCTGTTTGAATTCAGGTTAGACATTTAGACTAACCTTGCAAAAAGGGCTAACAATTAGGTGACAATTTTGTACATTTTAGCTTACTTTTAAGGTATAAAGACTGGAAGGAAAAAGTGGAAGAATAAATTCTTAAGGCGTGGTGGCTCATGCCTGTAATCCTAGCATTCTGGGAGGGTGAGGCAGGTGGATTGCCTGAGGTCCTGGGTTTGAGACCGCCTGAGCAAGAGCGAGACCCTGTCTCTAAAAATAGCTGATGCTGTGGTGGGCTCCCATAGTCCAGCTACTCGGGAGGCTGAGGCAAGAGAATCGCTTGATCCCAAGAGTTTGAGGTTGCTGTGAGCGATGATGTCATAGCACTCTACCAAAGGTGACCAAAGTATGACTCTGACTAAAAAAAAAAAAAAAAAAAAAAAAAAGAAAAGAAAAGAAAGAAAGAAAAGAATAAATTCTCACAGGAACTAACCAAAAATGCAATTTTTTTCTTGTTCATGTAGTATATATGTGCATTTGTGTTGACTTTGGTGCTTTGATGGTAGAGTGTTGGTTTATGTGTTTGTTTGCATTTGCAAGAAACCGTCCACACTAGCTTGGTAAGATGAGCATGCCGTTCGGGGAGTCCAGGGTACACGCAGGTTTCAGATCTGGGGTGGGCCAGGGCTCAGGCGGTGTCCCTGAGATGCAGTGATTTTTCCCTCTAGGCCCTCTTCATTTGTAGGCTCCATTCACAGGCAGGTTCTCCTTTCATGGTAACAAAATCACTATGGTACATTCTCCAACATTCACGTATAATGAGAAAATCAAATTTTCTGGTAGTTCCTATAAAACTGGTAGGTCCTATTAAATCCTAAGAGTCACTCTAATTGGAGTAGCTTAGATCACGTCCCACCCCAGCATCGAATGCGGTGGGTACACTGATTGCCCTCTTCCTTCTCTCACCTTGGTGTGGTCTCAGAACCGGATTGCGTATATAGCAGACTAAATCCAGGGCTTGTGGCTGGAAGGAGGTAGGGAACAGTTGGGGAAGCAAACAGTCGCTGCAGAGTGACTTCATGAGTACATATTGGGGGGCTTTATTATCTTGAGGCTCCTAGACAGTTGCTTGGTTTTCAAAAAGTAGTAAGTTCTTGGTGTGGTTTCTGAGTAAGTCTGCATCCCCAGAAATAGGGAGCGAGCAATTTTGCTGATGCCCCTGGGGTGCTCACTGCAGAGTATCAAATTACAGTAGGTGGTAATGGATGCCAGGCTAGGTAGCACTATGGTGTGTCATTAGATCAATTAGCTTTCTCTGTATGGCATTACATCAAAGATTGTAGCTGGATAGCTATTCTCCACATATGTTTTGTTTGTCCCTGAAAACACGTGTTCCGTTTTTCTTTGGCCATTCAGATTCATTTCGGGTGACTGTCTTGTCAGCTTAGGGTTAGGGGGAGAGGACAGGCTTCATTTTTGGCAGTGCTTCAAGCCTGGAGCAGCATCCTGCAGCCAGCACCATAAGCTGTGTAATTTGTCCATGGAGGCCTATGCATTATAGAAATGAAAATTCCTTCTCTGACAGCCTTCATTGCTTAGCACGCAGCAATTTAGCTGTCAGAAACAGCTGGCCCTGTAGGGTGGGACAGTGGAAAGGCGACCCCAGAGAGGCCAGTGCTTACTCCAGCCTCCCACTGTGACACAGCGAATCAGGTTACCAAGACGGTCATTGACAAAAGGCTGCTAGGGGCTCTGGGCAGCTTCCAGTGAGCAGGAGCCCACAGCTCAGATAGTTAGGGACACCCTCCCCCACACACCTTTTTGCTGAATATAATAAAAATAAATAAATTAAAAATAAACCATTAACCTTTGCTGACACTCAAATGTTCAGTTCTGATTGCGTATTCTACTGGATGATGTGCATTTCTGGGGAAGTAAAACCTTTCTAACCTAACCTAAGTCAAGTTGTTATCGGCACATTGTAGAAAACTCAGAAAAAAGTGGGGGTGTGGGGCAGGATGGATGGCTTGACACCTGCATGTTGGAGGGCTGTAATCGGTTAGTTTCTCCTTACCTTAAAAGCAATGTAGAAAGGGCCAACATTATGAGGCATGTTCAAGCATGAATTAGAAGCCAGGCTGTTCATTTTCCCCAGATGCAGGCACTGGGGAGAGCCAGGCAGCCAGTGGGAGGAGAGGACAGAGGAGCTTTGTAGCTTAAACCTCCTGCCTGAATCTGCAGTGGGGCTGGCTCTGTGCGCTTCCTGTATTGATTCCATGACTCACGGAGCATGAGCTAAGCAGAAAGCACACTTAACTACAGAGGAGACAGCTGTCTGTTACAGGAGGACATACTTTCTGGGTTTCATGGCGCCACATTTTTTTTCTATTAGTTTGTGCACTAGAGATGTACTCAATAGTAATGTCTCATAAAGGGTCTTTATTTTTTTTTTTTTCCTTTTTGGAAAATAAAAGCATTCTTTAAGAAATCACCTTATAACTATTACTCTTTTATTTTCTCAACTGGATTGTTCATCTAGGAAAACAGCACACAAATTCTGTTTTTCTCTTTTGTAAAAATAAAAAGCTGCATATCAAAATGGGATTTCTTTTTCTTCTCACGATAGCTGGAGTCTAGTGGAGGTTTAAAGCACTGCAGTGGGGAGTACCTTGTCTTTTTGAAGTGAAAGACATTTCAGAGATAATAGGTGGCTCAAGATGAGCTTGCCTGTTGGAATTTGGTGGTGGTTCAGTGTGGCTGAAATGGTACTTACTACCCCTCCCCTCTAAATCTGTTTCCCTTTTACATGACAGAGGCTGAAGTTCCCAGATGTTGTTTAGATTAAAGAGTGTGTGTGGGGAGGGAGGGGGAAGCTTTCTTAATGATAATAACAGAGTCAGACTGGCTGGTTCTGTACTGACAGGAAAATGGAGAGATAAAAACTCCATTAATGTTGTGTGCACTGCCTAAGTAGCCAATAAAACAATGCTGTCCTCACTGGAAGCCGGTCCCAGACTGGCAGCAATTCGTGCCAACTGCAGGAGACAACAGCTGCACAGAGGGCAGAGGTATTCCAGTCAAGAGTCCGTGGAAATGACTGGCTTGGGGGGCGGTGGCTCTTTTGTCGTCCTCTCCCCTCCCCCCAGCCCACCCACCTCCCCCATTCTCCTTGATGAGCCCCTCTTAACGCTCACTCTTCCAGAAATTGAACCACATCTGATTAAAACTTAATGGTTACTCACAGAATGAAGTTGGCTGGTAGTTTCCAAGCCTGTTTGTCTGGGTTAGTTTGAGTTTGTGACAATAGAAATTGTTAATTTGTATGAAAGCGTACCCAAAGATCACAGTCCTTAAAGTTTGATAGAATAGTCACTTACCACAGATGGAATGCTGTATTTTCTCCCCCAAATACCCTTGAATTTATTTGTGCAAAACTAGTGGCAAAAGACCAGTTTTTAAAAAAGCATCTCATTTTATAATAAAAGAGAACAGAATGGCCACGGTGCGGTGTAGTCAGCGTTCACTCTGCGTGTACTTCCTGAGCCCCCGCTCTGAGCGAAGCCCTCTCCTTGGGCTCTGAGCCCGGTTAGGCTGTGTGCGGAGGAGACCTGACTTTGGGAGTTCACTGTTTCATGGTCAAGCAAGCCCTTAGATCAGCAAAGAATGGAGGGAAGAAGTGCTATTAGAGTGATGTAGAAAAGCATCCTTGTAAATTCAAAGGAGAGGTGATCCAGTCACCTAGCTATCTGTGTTACCTGTGACTTTAAAATCTAAGTTACTTTGGCTTCTATTTGGGATAGACAAGGGGGAGGGAACAGATACTTGAGTGTTTATTTTTGTGCCATGTCCTGTGCTACAGACTTTATATATATTAGGAAGCTGGTATCCATTGCCTTACTATATGGGCAAAAGAAATAGAATCCTTAAGGAGCTAATGCACTCAAGGCTGCAGAGTCTGTTCCTCCTGTTGGTGGGTGCAGCTGTCATAACATGAACCACCAGTCTGGTATCTATTGCACATAATTGCAGTGGACATCAGAGGAGGAGGGAAGGTGTTCTTGATCTCCAGGCCCTTCAGGATGCTGTAGCCCAGGGTAGAGGCACACATTGCTTTTCAATCCTTGAAGACTTAAATTCGGGAAGTCTTCACAGGGGAGTAGAGACATCTACTCATTTTTCAGCATACTCACTTGAGTATACTCCCTGTGTCAGGTACCCAGCCAGGGACTGAGGACTCAGAGCTGAAGAGACAAAGGCCTTCATCTATCAGAGGGTGGTGATCATTTTTGGTGGGCAAAGTCATGGGAGAGGAGAACAAGATGGGTATCTAAGCGCCATGGGGGAAGTGAATCTTGATGCTGTACCTGGTGATGAGCTTAGCTGGGGGTGAGGCTTGTCCATGTGACTGTCCTGAAATGGACTTTGAGGTCAGAGTGAAGATGGTGGATAAAACGTGTAGGGGAGTAGCAGGAAGTAATGCTTTGAGGTGAACCTGGGCATTCAGTTTGGAAACTACATGTGGATTATGAGACATCTCAAGGTTTTTGGCTGTCAACCTCTCATTCTCAGGCCACTCCCAGGTTACATCAAGTGGCCAGTGGCCGTAGTATCTCAACCATGGTTTCTTCTCTCTTGGGACTAAAGATGACAACATAAGGTTATGGGAAAATTATTCTTTCAGGTAAAGCCTTTATGTCAGGCATTTTTAAAGACAGCATTTGGCCTCTCCTGGTATAGTTTTAATTTACATGGCAAAGTAGGAGACTATTCTGAGAAAATATGACTCCTCAGTGATTAATATTAGATATAGAGCGACCTTTAACAAATCAGCTTGTCTTTCTCTAAATGTCAGGCTATCACTGTGTTAAATTTATTTAACGTATGTTTAAAGGACTTTGGTGAATTCCAGGTGTGACACTTTGGTTTTCATTTTTACATTTTATAGTAGCTTAAACGGCTCCATAGTGTTCTTGACAGATGCCCGTCTGTGTCCACAGTGATGAAGAGCAGTATGTATATTAAAGGCGTTGGCTGGTTGGTTGGTGATGACTAGCTTTCCATTTTCTGTTCAGTAGATGACACCTGGAGGGTAGAATCTGTGTACTGGTTATCAATCTGAAGGATTCCCTTTATTCTATCAAATAACTTTACAGGTTGAGGGATGCCTGGTTTTACCATTGGTTTTTAGCCCTGCTATGGGGCAGAGCTGGACTGTTGTCCATTGTGAGCATTGCTAGGTAATGAATTATTCATTTATTGACTTTTGACATAACGTTAGAGCTAACCGACCATCATTCCCTCCCATGCATTCTTTCAGAGTAAGAAAAGGGAATTCAAAGACAAGTCACAGTAACTACTGTTACTTTTAGTTGGTTAAAGAAAAATACTATGAACAAAAGGGAGGAAATAAGTGTCAGAAGAGTCAGGATATGGTTGTAAGACCATCAACAGTAGCAGTAATTACCCTTTAGTAATGCTTGTATCAGGTTCTGTTCTGAGTGCTTTATATACATTAACTCACCTAATTCTTAAAATAATTCTGTAAGTAGATATAATTTTTTACCTAAATTTTGCAGGGGAAGGAAATGAGGCACGTTCTGTTAGGGTTTACAGCTTTAAAGGTAGGAAATGGCAGGGCCAGAATTCTAACTCAACTCATCTAACTTAGTTCTGGGTTTTAACCACAGTGCGTTGGAGGAAGTGGGGGATACTTACTGAGGACACATGGGTGGGATGGTGTGTAGGGTACCTGCTAAAGGTTTTAGTTGCATTTTTAGTATCTATGAATTGTCTTATCCATTTGGGCTGCTATAATAAAATCCCAGAGGTTGAGTAGTTTACAAACAACAGACATTTATTTCTGTTTTGGAGACTGGGAAGTTCAAGATCAAGGAACTGGCAGATTTGGTGTCTGGCAAGGGCCTCTAGGTTCATAGGTGGTGCCTTTTTGCTGTGACCTCATATGATGGAAGGGACATGGTAGTTCTCTGGGGTCTTTTTATACAAAGACTATTTCTATAAGGGCACTAACTCTAGAGGGCTCAGCTCTCACAGTCTCATAACCTCCTAAAGGCCCTACCTCCTAATAATCACATTGAAGATTAGATTTAGATAAATAAGTTTTGGTGGGACACAAACATTCAGACTATAGCATAGACCGAAAAAAAAATATATGCATTTTGCAGGCAAAGGAAATGAGGCACATTATGTTAGCACTTGTACATATATATGTAAATATAATAAATACATATTACTGTGTAGGCATACATATATATAACATATGTATATTTCCGTGAATTAATACTGTATTTGAAAAATCCCAGTGGTGTGTATATGAGATCTGTGGTTCCCTTATCATCCTTGCTATTTGGTGTACAGTAAACCCCACAGTTAGGAACCACTTATCTACCTCTGGAGAGAGAACGTATTCACCTATGAAAGCCAGGGAAGCTGTTCCCGACCCTGACATGCCCCTACTTCTGTGGCATATTCATATTTATTTGCTGTAAGAAAAAAACAAACATTAGCTTGACGCCGGTAGCACAGTGGTTATGGCATCAGTCACATACACCGAGGCTGGCGGGTTAGAACCTGGCCCAGGCCAGGTAAACAACAATGACAACTGCAACAACAACAACAAAATAGGGCATTGTGGTGGGCACCTGTAGTCCCAGGTACTTGGGAGGCTGAGGCAAGAGAATCACTTAAGTCCAAGAGTTTGAGGTTGCTGTTAGCTGTGATGCCACAGCACTCTACCAAGGGTGACATAGTAAGACTCTCTTTCAAAAACAAAACAAAAAAACAAAACGAAATATTACCTTACACATTGGGTCTTATCTTTGCCAAAGGCATTAGAAGTTGACTGTAACTCAGAAGTAGTAGTGAAAGCATTTTTGTGTGTATATGTGTGTTAGGAAAGTTCATCTAAAATTATTCTTGAAGTAAGATATCCTGTATGTGCCTGGTTTTTCTTTGTTTTTCCAATTCCAGTTTATTTCTCAGAAGAAACACAAGTTTTCTTCTAAATAAAGAATCAAAACTTGCCCTAATTTCTACCTAGTTGTACCATTTATTTCTGTTAGTAGAGCAGACAGCCCGCTCTTTTTATGTGCAAAATAAAAAACAATAGAACACCTCACAGTTGTGTTAAACCACACTAAATTTGGTTTAGAGTTTAAGAGACTGAGTTGAATTTATGCTAGTATGTGTTGTCTTAAAATCAGCCTGACTCAACAGTAGTGCTGGCAGATTCAACAAAAATGCTGTACATGAAACAACTAAAATGGTTTTTTTAAATTATTTTTAAAAAGCTATTATCTAAGAGTCTTTTCCCACCCCCATACTTAATGCATTAAAAATTAAAACTAACAGAAGCCAGCCTTATCCTTCCTGACAATTTTAGAAAATAAGCCATTCTAAAACTTATAGAGATTATCATTTCCCTCCTGGATTTTATGAAATGAGGAAGCAGAATCAACAAGACAAATGTTTCTGAAATGGACTAGGGTTTAGTGAGCTGAAGCTTGGTAGAAGTTTTCTCAGAATTGTTGACAGTGTGAATGGTAAACATAGGTCATTGCTCATGTTTTTATTCCCTTTTTCAATTCGTGTGTTACTTTCACGTTCCATCTCTCATTGTAGCAATCCTTACTGTGTCTGTCTCAGGGATACCCAACGTTGAGTCACCTGGAGAGTTAGGAGAGTTAGTCTCTAGACACTTTTTCTTTTTTTTGAGACAGAGTTTCACTATGCTGCCCTCTGTAGGGTATTGTTGTGTCACAGCTCACAGCAACCTCAAACTCTGGGGCTTAAGCGATTCTCTTGCCTCAGCCTCCCAAGTAGCTGGGACTACATGCACCCACCACAACGCTTGGCTACTTTTTGGTTGTAGTTGTCGTTGTTTGGCGGGCCCAGGCTGGGTTCAAACCTGCCAGCTCTGGTATATGCTGGCGCCCTAGCCACTGCGCTACAGGCACCGAGCCACTCTCCAGGCACTTTTCATGTGCAGCTAAGGGTGAGAACAGCTGAGCTCATTCTGTCTTTTAGCCCTAGGGTTTGGGGTCATCCTGGCCTGTTCTTCCTTTTCTGCACACTGAATTTCCACATGCTGGACATCGGATGCAAGGATACAGGAAGCCAGCCTCTGCAATATAGAGATTAGTTTATTAACCCGTTGATCTCTGGATAAACTTGTAGTGAGAGAATTCAGCTGGCTGTAATGTTGCCTCTATGTGAGGGAGGATGGGGCTGACAGTTTGCTAATCTGTAGCTGTTCTTGAATTGCTTTTTAAGGGTAGAAATGTGTAGCATAAGGTATATATATATATATACACACA
The DNA here is from genome assembly GCA_963574575.1 of Galagoides demidoff. Classification (NCBI taxonomy): domain Eukaryota; kingdom Metazoa; phylum Chordata; class Mammalia; order Primates; family Galagidae; genus Galagoides; species Galagoides demidoff. Next base: position 28,887 of record CAUYQV010143479.1, read on the forward strand.
CACACATACACAGATGTATACATTTTTTTTTTTTTGAGATTTTTTTCTCCTCCTTTAATTGGTGCTTGGACAAATAGAGCACATTTCAAATGAGAAGGGTGTTAATTAAGGCCACTCTGAAGAATTAATTTCACATGAGAAATTCTGGCCCAGTTGGGAATTTGGGTTATTGATGGTATATATAGATTGTTCGTATTAATTGTGAGGTAAGTTGCTTCTTAAAAGTTGCAATATCGCAAATGATCAAAAAGCTGATGTTTCGACTTGTGCTGATGTAAATTAATCACAGGTGTGGAATCTTGAGGCTTGTGATGAAAAGACTGCTAACACGTTCAACTTTAGGCATGTTTTATTTTATAGAATTAATTTATAAAAAAATGAATCCTGGTGCTCTAATTAATAGTAACCAAAATCAAGGGGCTATAATTCCATTAGTGGTTCAAATGTTTAATGATGCTTTAGCAGATTAAAGTATAGAAAATGTCTCTGTTTTGTGGTTACTCATGTAAATTTACTTGAGTGAATGAATTCAGAGATTTAAGTATCATAGATAATGTAGTCTTGATAATAGCACCTCATTCCAGGGGTAAGCTCCTACTCACCTGCTCACTCCATGTCATCCCCACCCCAAAGTATCATTGGAACCCCAAAGAAGATGCCATAATCCTTCCTACCTTTTTGTCTTCCCTTTTATTTTCTTCTAATACTTCACATGTCATCTGTCAAAGGCTGTTTGTTTCATTTTAATTCTCTGCCGTTTACTGAGTATCAGTGTGTAGTTGGTGGTTTGAAGATTCTCTGTGGTTCTCATCAGAGTGGTAGGTCGTATCTACCTCTATTTATAGATGGGGATATAGGCTCAGAGTAATGTGGTCAAGATCATGGTGCCTAGGAAGTAACAGGCCTAGTTTTAGTTCTAAGCTGTATGATTCCAGCGATTTGGCTCATTCTACAAAAATTAAGCGGGAGACAGAGTATGTCCAGTAGTTAACTGGTGTTGCACAGCACACTCAAGATCTAAGATATACAGAAAAGACTTTAAGAGTTTTCAGACTTTTTTAAAAAATAACAATTTATTGAATTAGTTCATATACCAAAATGTTTGCTCTCTTATTGGTGCACAATTCAGTGGGTTTTGGTATATCCACAGATTTGGGCAACCAACACTGCTAATCTAATGTTAGAATATATTCACCACGCTGAAAAATAAACCATTAGCATGTGAGACTGGTTTTAAAGCTACAATCATTGGCATAGAAGCCAAGGATTAGCCTCTCAATCATCCTGTAACCTGAGAGAAGGTAGAAACCAAGTTCCTGGCCCAAACCTGTCATAGGCGCAGAAACACTAGGGTTGTTTTCACAGAAGCCTCCAGAACGGCGAATTCTCAACTTTATTTTAAAAACTCACCCCCAATTTGATGAATTCACCAATCTCACTTCACTCTATTCATTGTATTATAAAAACAGCAAGACATAAATGTTTTTTCTAGGCCCGTATTTATGTGTTTTGATTTTTCTAAGCTGTGTCTGCCACCCTCATTATTCTGCTTGGAGAATCATCTGCATCTTAAGACGTCCAGGGCATTTTCAGCACAGGTTAACTTGAATACATGAAGTGATTCAGTGTAGTTATGATTTGAAATGACTCACACATGGAGCGATTTCATGTGCAAACTTAAAGCGATCCCATCCAGCAAATGCTAATAACAGGCAAGTTTATTCCTTGGATCTTGCAACTTTGGTCACAGCCTCCTTTCTGTTACCTTTTTCACGCTTGTTCTCATAGTAAGTTAAGGAGCATGACGGAGCAATCTATGTTACTTGTTCTTTTCTTCCCACTGTGTGTTGCATGTATAAACAGGTTGGGGCTGGGAAAGTGGGGAAATGGGTGGTGGGGCGGAGAAGAACTTTAAGAAGATGGCATTGTCTTGGTGAACAGAAGAGCACTTCTTTTCCTTCCCTCAGCCTCTCCAGTCACCTTGACTGACTATATCTGGAAGGAGGCCAGCCAGTGAGAGCTCAACTGTGCAAACCGTGTGATGGGGGCGGGGCTCCAAGTGACCAACTCGGGAATAATTTTCAGGAGGAAAAGTGACGTTTTGCTTGTCAGATGAAAGATCTCCCTTCTTACATTGTACTGACAATATCTTAGTTTCCAGTAATACTACCTTGCTAGTGTGGTATTTCAGTGTTGCTCTCAAGCTGCTTTTCTGTGTTTATAAATATCTGTGTGCAAACATATAAAATTTAGTAAAAAGATTATGTTCTAGCAGGGGTGTCCAACCTGTGTTCCAAGAACCACATGCAGATTATGTGAGGACTGCTTTGCTTATCTGTGGCATCAGATATTGTGAAAATTATGTGCAGACCTTTCTTTTTGCTCATTAGCTTTCATTAGCCTTTGTGTATTTAATGTGAGGCCCAATCATTGTTACTCTACAACTCCTATTCTTCCAGGGTGTGGCAGAGAAGAAAAAAGGTTGGGTATCCCTGCAAATGTCGGATCAGGGAATACCTCTTTATTTGCAAATGTAAGTCAGTAGGAAGCTATGGTTGAATGTATACAGTTAGTTTATATGTTGTATTTTTGCATGAAATAAATATTTTCTCTTAGTCTCTATAACTTTGGGGATTGGGGTCCCTGTCCTTTCCCTCCTTTGTTTTGCCTTTAATTAAAAGCCATGACAATGTAGGTTTTGGTAGGCCTACCTCTGGAGGGTCCTTCTTATGCTTTGAATCCATTATCAAAGTACACCATTTAGTAAGGGGTGAAAAATACAACTTATCTTGGAGGAGTCCACCCAATAGTAAAATTAAAACATTGGAATGGACTTGTAGGGGCCCTGATAGTTAAGTTTGGGAACAACAGATATGGGGACAAATGTGGACATGGGGACTTCTGGAGGTGATGCTGGAGCTGATCCTAAAGCATAGGGGTTTGCCAGATAGAAAAAGACGTTTCCAGCAGACAGGAGCAAAGGTAGAAGTTAAACAAGAACGTGCCATCTACTGGGAGCTGTAAAGTGCAATTAGGGTGAGTGTACCTATGGGGTGATTGACTTGCTGGGATTGAAGATGTCTCAGCCAGATCATAAAAATTAGGATTCTGCTGGTGCTAGAGAGAGCTTTAAGCAGAGGAGAGCCACCAGTGAGCTTTGCACAGTGACAGTTAACTGCCCTGATGACATGGACACAGAAGAAACTACAGAGGAGTCAGTTGAAGTACTGCTGGTGGGAGGGATCGAGGACTGGAATGAGGCAGTGGTAGGGTTTGTGAAGTAGACTTAATTTCTGGCTTGGTCAGCAAGGTTTGTCACTGACTCCATTGTAGAAGATGGGACATAAAGGAAGATGAGCAGATTTAGGGTGGTGGGTAAGGTGGGCATGACTTCAGTCCTGGGACCTGGATGTAGTTTTATGCCCCTGGAGAGACTGTTCTTGATAGACCTGCATGTTGCACTATTTCTCTACGTGCATTTTCTTACTTAGTTATTCTCCAATTGGCAAGCAAATTATTGGTAACCAAATTAAATTAAACCTCTGCGATTTAAGAACTAAACTGCTAACTTAACTGAAAAATGTTATTATTACTTTTTTGCTTTAATGATTGGTTTGGGTGTCATCTCAGTACTGGAGTAGATTGGAAAACCATCTTTAATTAAGGAGTATCCCTTCCTCTTAGCATCATTCCCGAGAAATCCTACAAGTAATTGTAAAAGAAATGTCTAAAGAGAGAATGTTTGAGCTAGAAGTAAATTTAGCAAGTTGGGCCACCACCCTGAGCATATAGTTAGGAAAAAATGGATTCCAGGGAAGGGAGAATGGCTTCCCACTGTCATTGAGCAGTGGTACAGGACGTGGCTGGCTTCTCAGGTCCCTGTTTTCTCCGTGGAACCTTGATAACTCCCTGAATAGGTCCATAGAGATGATACAGCAGAGTGTGAAGAACTGTAATGTTCAAGACTACTCCATCAATGGTGGACCCAGATTTACCTAAATTCTTGACCTTAATCTTATTTTAAATTAACTCATTGTTCATAGGTCAATAAGGATTTGTTGACTAATCTAGTGTGGAAAGGATACTACCTAAATTCTTATACAACTCGAAGATAAATAAGAGGCTATTTTTCTTTTCAAGAAGCTGGCAGGTTAGTTTTTCAGATAACTTATTTACAGGACTGGCAACTACTTGTAAAATACACAGCTTGTCTGACATAATTATGGGTATCTAGTGTGTATATGTGAGTGCTGTCTGGAAAATATCCAACCACGTATGTCTCTATTTTCGTATTACATGACTAGATACTTTAAAGACCTCCCTTATACTTACACAAGGAGAAAATAAGGCCGTGCCAAAGAGCAAAACATTGTTCTTTTCTTTTAACTTGATCTTTTTTTGCTTGTTATCTTGTTCTCTCTGCACAGGGGGCAAGCAGTTTCTTGACTAGCCTTGGAAGTATCTATATGCCTGTGGGCAAATAATAAATTAAACCAAACAATTAGAAAAAGAATGTTGATTTTCTTTTATTCAGCTTGTTCCTGTTGAACCTTAATTAGGTTGTGTGATCTGGTGAAAATTGTGTTTAAGTGGGTAACTGACATAAATATTTGCAAGAGGGCATAAGGGTATTTAGTCTTATTGCTCTGGCTTTGCATTTAAGCCTAGAGTGGACAGTTAGCCATGTAGAGAAGTTTTCTTACTAAGTTAATTACCTTGAAATTGTTAATGCCTTTGGTTTTTTTGTAATTGTAGACTTCATTCACTCCACAGATATTTAAATCAGTTTGGTACAAATGATAGACCAGGCATTAAAGATACAGTAGCACATTGAATACACAGAGTCCCTACTTTCAAGAGGGTCCTCATGGAAACTTTGCTCAACACAGTAGAACCTCCATAGTTGACCACCTTCCTAATTGGACCACCTCCTTAAGTTGACCTAATTTTCATGGACCAAACGTGCACCACATGTGCATGTCAGGACAGTAGGCTTAGGTCCTTATGTTGACCCCTTCCGTATGTTGCCCAATTTGTTATAGTCTCTTGGGTGGTCAATCAGAGGCTCCACTCTGTGTAGTGAAGGTAGACACAGGAACACCAGGTGAAGCTTAGGAGAAACAAAACACCAGACATCCCATTAGAGAACCAGAAAATCTGGTCCTGGCCCAGTGGGTGGTAGCCCTGCCAACTCTTGTAAAAGTGCTTTGAGATCCTGAACTGATGAGAGCCTGTGTAGTCTTAGTGTGAGGATATTCATCAAGGATTACCACACTCCTATGAGATGACAGCTGCAGCATGGCTGTCTCATGGCAGTGGGGAGTGCTGACGTGCTGCTGTACCGGACATGCACACAAGGAGAGGCCATCTGATTCCAGTGAAGTCTGCCTCTGTTTAGGAGTGGTGGGTGGGAGAATGGAAGAAGTGACCAGTTCCTCACTTCTTCCTTCTGCCTGTTCTTAATTCCTATCTACTCAATGGGCTCTTATTCCTCACTCAGAACCTTTTTGAGATGTAGATATGTATAGAATAGAGCTACTTGGGTTTAGTCTAGGGGAATGTCACTAAATTCATTCAACTTCTTGTGCAGGAATTGACCTGACTCCAAGGATCAATGGTTGATCTGTGGAGTGGATGAGAACTGGTAGGGTTAAAAAAAAAAAAAAAGTGAAGTCCAGATGGAAGAATAAGGGGGAAAGTGTGCTAGGTCTGTTGGATTCCTTTATTGAGCTACCAGCTGCTCTAAAAGGCCTGCTGTGTCATTGATAACATCAGTTTGACCAGAAATGCTGTGTATTTCTTTCCCAGTCTGGTTAATAGAAGGCTCCAGTGGGAATTGTATAGGGGGAAAAATAAGGATAGGCAAATGAGAGAGCAGGAATGGGGAAGAAAGAGAGAAAGGGGTAAGTAATAATGGGTTGCCTCTGAGTAAGGGGTGTGTATGTGTGCCTGTCTGTGGAATCTGTCTTCTCACCTCCTATCTACCCAGGAATCGTCTAAGGGGTATTCTATTTTAGTCAGTAGCCTTTCTATTTGGTGTCTGGGTTTCTTCTAAGTCACCACCAATGGAGGAACGAGTATGGGGCTATTAGTTTTTCATGTTCCCTCTTTTCAGGCATCTTTGTAGAACCCTTTATAATATTTATTTAAAAATTGTATTTGGATGAGTCAAAATGGTCAAGTCTCAGCAGTTTCATGGGATTCAACCTAATAATTCAGCCCTAGTCACTGTCATTCTCTTCTTACAGCCACTCCTTCGATGTTATACGTTTATAATAATAGCTACCACTTATTTAGCGCCCACTCTGTGCCATGTGCTTCACATGTGGTAACTCTGAAAGGAAGGCATGATGCTTATTTTGTTGGTGGGAGAGAGTGGCCAGGGGTTGGCCTCAGATTACATGGTGAGCTATTGGCAGGGCTGGGATTCCTTGGTTCAAGCCTGGACTCTCTTTGTGTTCCTGTAGCCCAGCGCCTTTATTCCCTCAAGGTTTATCTTCCATCCTCTTACTTTATATTTCCGTGCAGATAAATAAGTCTTTGGCTGGACAGATGAAAGAGATTTCAGTGGACCACCAAATCACCTCAGTTGAGAGTTACGAGGTTACAGAGTGTAAGCAGGTTGTCTCCAGCAGTGTAGTCTATACGGAATTACAGTCAGTAATTAAGTAATCTACAGTGGGTCCCTCTCCAATCAGCTAAATTGTACTTGAAATTCTGGAGGAGAACGTGCTCTGATATTTGGACCGTAAATCCATCACTGGGGACAGAATGTTAGGAAAGCCCATCTTCATTGTATTTTCATAGCCAATCCTCTCTTTATGCCTTGAGACAGACCTTAATCTTTTCCATAAAACATTCTAGAAATTTTGTCCTTCCTTATGCCCTGCCTTCCCTCCACAACTCTTTTTTTTCTTTCATTGTTTAATAGTCTGGTAAACTTAATCCCAGTTTTGTATGCAGATATACATCTAGAGAGAAAAGTCTTTCTATGGCAGAATCTCTTCCCAGGATTTCTTGGGAAATTTATGTGTTTTTTCAGATCTGGAGAAAAATCAGTTCTGAGATAAATGGGAAAAACTCTTTAATTCTCTTGTGAGAATTAAAATAGTCTAAATAGAGACATGAATAGATAGAAGGAGTCTACTGATGTCAGATGGAAAGCAGAGCAGGAAAAGCTGACCTGTGGTGTTGAAGGGTAAGGTTGACTTTTCTTGGAGCCAGATCAGGATAGGAGCATGTAGGAGAGAGTTGGTCATAACTGCTTGTAGCCGTTGCTAGGTTATAAATGGGTGTTTGGGGCCCAGTCTGCTACTACCAGTGCATCATCTATGTGAATAAAACAAGTTTATAGGCATAGCATACTATATACAAATCCTGTGCATGGTATTCCCAGAAATAAGTTTCAGAAGTAAAACAAGAGCTTAAATTGGCAGTTTCAACATGTGATTCTGTTAGTTCTGTTAGCTTGTGCGTAGATCTGAATGTAGGTTATTTGTAAGGGTCAAAAAACTTTGTTTTTTAAAGGGCCAGATAGGAAATATTTTAGACTTTGCAAGCCATACAAACTTTGTCACAACTATCAACTCTGCCATTTTAGTGTGAAAGCAGCCATAGACTATATGTAAAGTGAACAAGTGCGCCTGCTCCAATAAAGTTTTATTTACAAAAACAGACTATGGGCTAGATTTTGTCTACTATTAGAATATAATCCAATGTTTCCTGGCATTTTCCAGGATTTTAATATTTGCTGTAGGCTACAATTTTTTGTAAATACTAAATGTGATATTTCTCATTTAACAATATTTTTCGATAACCAAAATAATGAGTAAAGAATATTTGGAAATATTTTAAGAATAATATATTTCTGGTAATTCTGGAGAATTCCTGGAAATTTCCATTTTTCATTCTTATTCTTTTATGTATAAAATGAGAATATCATTTCCTGTCTATCTTGTTACTATTAGGATTAAGTCAGACAATTCAAGTATTGTAGTTAGCATAGTTCTAGAACTAGGGGCTCACTAAATAATAGCTGGTATAATTAGTTACTTTTTTTTTTTTGAGATAACGTCTCACTCTGTTGCCCCAGGCTAGAGTACCCTGACATCAGCCTAGCTTACAGCAGCCTCAAACTGGGCTCAAGCAATCTTTCCCCAGCCTCCCAACTAGCTAGGACTACAGGTGTCTGCCACGAGGTCCAGCTAATTTTTCTATTTTTAGTAGAGATGAGGTCTTTATTTAGTAGACAGGGTGTCTTGTTCAGGCTAGTCTTGAACTGCTCAGCTTAAGCAAGTCACCTGCCTCGGCCTTCCACAGTGCTAGGATTACAGGCATGAGCCACCACGCCTGGCCAGTAACTCTTCAAGATGGGAAATATTTACCCCATTTTATGGAGAAGTAAAGTGATATTTGCCAGGGGTTGAATGATTTGTGGAGGTCACATTTAGTAGGTCGGAAAACTGGCTGCTTCTTAAACCCGTGTTCTTGTTACAATATCCTTCTTCCTAAAGTAATTTTGATTAATGGTAATGCTACAGTAAGATCCCCTGTGGTTTCTTTGGGTTATAGGCCTGGGTGGAACACAGGGAAGATATGAGTGGTTCTTCAAAGGGCAGGGATTTGTAATATTTGGAAGCTGCAATTTCTAGTAGGCAAGGATACAACGGTAACTACAAAAATTGAGAAAACTTGTCCTGATTTTTCTTCCCTGTTGCTAGCTCCTGTGTTGACTGCCAAGAGCTTGTTTGATTTTAAGTGCTTTTTATGCTGGCCTGTTACTCAGGTTCCATCATATTACAATGACTTTTCAGAAACTGTGCATGTCATTTTAACTGAGATTAAAGAAAAATGTACTACCTTGTTTAACACCCAAATTGGTGTTAGAAAACTTGACACGATGTCCCCTCTCCCCCTTCCTCATAGTTGCCCTCCAAATTCCTTCACAGGAGCGCGCCTTTGACCTGTACAGTCAGGTTTTACACAGTTTGATTAGCTGCCAGTAATTAAAACTCCATAGCTAAACAAATAAGTTGACTAAATTTGTAGGAAAAAACTCAGCTCAATGAAAGTTTTGTGGCAAGTGGCGAGAGTTTGTTATATACATATTTATTTCATTTTGCTGATTTCAATGAGTGTGTATGTCAATTTTCCTTTTGAAGTTCGTTTTTATCTTTTTTAAAAAAATCACTCTTGGGGTTTTGGACACAACTCCTTTCACTACCTTTCAAGCTTGCTTATTAACATGAAGGATATTTGTGGGGAGATGGATCCTGAGTAGCACATTTGTAGAGTTAAATATCCAGAATTTATTCAACACCTGGGCTCCTATTTCACCAACCTGTTCTTTCTTGTGATGTATACCACAGGTTTTCCTGGGTTATTTGAGAGCCCAATAAATTTTTAAACAAATGTTAAGATATATTTAATTTGGAGATTTGATTTTTAGCTAATAACTCTTGAGTACTAACTATATGTTAACTGCTATAAAGGAGGGTTGAGTAGAAGAGTAACATGCGATCTTTACCTAGTGGTAAACTGGCTTTGAGACAAACCCAGTTCATGGCAGAGAATTAAGTGCCAAGTTGAGTCACAAAGAATATAAATACAGGAAGAATTCGAATGAGAAAGATCTGGAAAATAACAGCAATCTCTAGAAAAGGCTGAATACAGTCAGGAGAACCCAAACACCATCTTGGAGGATCAGAAGGAAGGGAAGTGAGAAGAACCTTTGTAATTAAAAAGAAAAAAAAATAGGATGATCTCTGATTTTTAAAATGAGAATTAGGGAAGTAGATATCAATCTTTCTTTATTTTCTTACTTATCTAAACGTCTTACCTACATAGTACCTACATGTATAACTTAAAGATAACATTGACCCCAGACCAGACAGCTTAGCACCCACCTCCTCCTCAAATGCAGTTGATCTTTGGCAGAGCAGTGTGAACCTGCCAAATTTCCCTGGACCCAGCATCTTGGAAAATACCAGTATTTTAACAGTTTATTCTGAAACTCAAGGGTTTGTGGGTACTGCTCCACTGATGAGTTTGTTTTGTGGGGTACCCACTTCAGGAATGGACTTTTCCGTGTTAACTTGGCTAAACCATTATGGAAAATGGCACATTTCTAGTTGACCTCTCTACAGCGGTGGGGGTGGGGGATATATTTATGTGTCTTAATTTTAGTGTCCCTTTTACATGTCTAGATTTTCTTTTCAAATAAATTGTGAACCTTAGTTTCAACTGAAGACTGGCTTAATCATATGTGTAAAGACATTTCCCTTGATTTGCAAGTTGGGTAGAAGATTTTCTTTTCCATATAATTACTTAGGAATGTGGTCTCTGGGGCTTGTTTTCTGCTTAGATTTATTTACACAAAAGTTTTCTTGGCCAAATGTTCTTTGGGGTTAAAAAAAAAAAAGATACTGCTTTCCAAAAAAAGTAAGTTCTTCAATGCTTTGTGTTACTTAACAATTTGAATGGGAAAGTTTGGTTTTAATAAAAATTTCCTTTTCCTCTGGCAAATGTTGATGTTTTTCAAGTCTTCCTAAAGGAAAAGGGAACTTGGAGCTTTTTGTTTTCTGTTCGTTATCGCAAACTCCCCTTTCCTTTCCTTTCCACATGGTGCTCCTTCTCCACCATTGTTTTATGAGTCTTTGAACTTGATCTATGTACTCCTGAGAGTGTTGCTTGAAAGTGGACCCAAACCAGGTATTTCTGAGTGAATAAATAAGAAATTGGTTACTCTAGCATACTAGATGGTTTCAGAGGGGCTAAAGATCTAGGAAGGGAGAATAATTGATATATACAAAGTCATTGTTTTTGTTTGTTTTGTGTGTGTGTGTGTGGGAGATGGTCTAGAGTGAATGTTATGTGAGCTTTAAAGGAACTTGATTTTGAAATGTACCAACTACAGGTCTTAACTGAGTTTTGTGTTGCTGAAGAAAATAATCTCAATATTAGTATAGATCCATGATCTCCACACATTGCTTATTCATGTTTTCAAACTATTCTATACTTGCTACACTTATAAATAAATTGGCTTTGTTTTATGGTCCCAATTGAAAGGCGGGTCAAGTGTGCACTTCCTTTAGCCGGCATAGTCACAACTTCAGAATTTTCTTCTGCTTAGCTGGTTTCTTTTCTTCTTTCCCTCTGGAGCCCTGAGGGAACATTGCATTGCCATAGTGAGAGCCGCTGGAAAACTTGTCATTCCACAAGCACCTCTTCCACTCTCCAGGCTCCCCAGGAAACAGAGAGAAGCTCTGAATGAAGGCACATTGCTCAAAGGACTGAGGGCAGATATGACTGGGAACTAGCTTGAAGGTAACTGACTCAAGTTTACTCAGGAGCTCTGTTGTGCTGCCAGAGCTGGCTGTGCAGCCATTTCAGCAAATCATCCCTTTTAGTGCTATTTGGCAGAGATCAAATATATAGGGTAGGTGGTTTGCCGCAAATGATTGTTTTGTTGCTTTATCTTAATCTAATAAAAGAAAGTTAGGACCAGCCTTAATAGTTCTTAACTTCTTGCATTGCCTTCCTGTTAGTCTTTGTTGGGTATATCTACACGGCTATTTTTTAACTTCGGGCAAGTTGTTTAAATACTACCAATAGTTCCCTTCCTATCAAATGCTTCTGCCATCTTTTTCACCTTACAGGGACATTATATTTATTTTTTCCTTTTAAATAGATTTTAATTTTTAGAGAGGTTTCAGGTTGAGCAAATTGGGCAGAAAGTATAGAAAACTCCCATATGCACCCCCCCCCCCCACTGTCAATATCAGTGGTACGCTGACTATAATCCGTGAATCTACATTGTCTCATCATTACCACCCAATGTCCATAGCTCACATTGGGGTTAACTCTTGGTGTATACATTCTGAAAGTGTAGACAAATTGTAATGACTTGCATCCACCAATATAGTATTGTGCAGAGTAGTTTCAGTGCCCTGAAAGTCCTCTGTGCTCTGCCTGTTCGTCTCCCTTTCCTCACTAGCCCCTGGCAACCGTTGGGATTTGACTGCGTCCATACTTTTACCTCTTTCAGAACTACATTTTAGTAATAAGCGTCCTTTGGAAGATTTCGAAATCTCTAAGTTATGGGGATGTTCTGAATACCTACTTGGAATAGAGTTAGTAAGATATTTCTATAAGGGGAGACCTGAAGTACAAAATGTTGATGTATGTGTTTGAATTTAATATCTAGATTGCTCAGATATGGTTTGAATCTTCTGTTTAGAGACAGAAGTCAGGAACTCAAGATTAAACCTCCTAGGGTTGGTCTGTATAGCCTCCTTGGATGTAACACTTTTCAAGAATAATTTATTTTTTATTATTTTTAGGGATGGGATCTGGCTGTGTTGCCCAGGCTAGTCTCGAAATCCTGGCCTCCAGCATGCCTTCTGCCTCAACTTCCTGAGTCGCAGATTTAACACTTCAGAAGGTCTGTGATAGCCGTTAGGTGCTTTCTTTTTAAAAAGAAAGCCTGATTTCTCTCTCTCTCTCTCTCTTTTTTTTTTTTTTGGTATTGTTTGGCTGGGGCTGGGTTTGAACCTGCCACCTCCAGCATATGGGGCCCTGCACCCTATGCCTTTGAGCCACAGGTACCACCCAATTCCTCATTTTTTGAAAAAACTTCTTTATGTAAAAGTTTATTTTTGTTAATTTAATTTCAAATAGTACAACAGTATAAAATACAGACACATATAAATATGAAAGTTCTCACCTTTTTTCTCTTTTTCACCTTTGGCTAATAGATTGGAACACAGACTTACCCATGTACATACCTTTTCACATGCAGACATTTTTGTATATTAACAAAATATGCATATTAATTATGTTTAAAAATTGGTAAAACATGACCACGTATCTTACTTTACCACTTGATTTATTGTGGACTTTTTTAGATAAAAATTTAATGTCAAGCTAAGTAATGCCCACTTAGTGTTCCTTATATGGCTGTAACATGGTAATAACCTGTCTTCAGGTGGGCCTGTAATTTAAAGGGGGGTGGGAGACACCTTTCATGTTAGGGACAAATCCAAGTCCATGACTGTTGACATGAGAGGTTTTTTTTTTTTTGGTAGTTTTTGGCCAGGGCTGGGTTTGAACCCACCACCTCCGGCATATGGGATCCGTGCCTTACTCCAGCCATAGGTGCCACCCTGACCTGAGAGTTTTAGTCATGAAGGATGTTCGTTTTTAATTTCCAAGGCAGGTGATGTGCTGTTTCAGGCTGTTGCCACGGCATCAGTTATGTCAGATTTTTATTTTCTGGAGGCCGTGTTAATATATTAGCCTAGTTGTTCTGGCTATTATCCTTTGAGCATTTTGAGATACCTTCATGCTCTTTAAGGTGGTGTGATGTTGAATTAGCTTTGAGAGGAAGTAATGGATAACGGGGATAACATTAATAGAATAACTTTATTTTTTGTGTATATTTATGTAAGGGTATATTTTTTGTGTATATTTATTTAACTATGATGGCTATAGTTTATTGCTAACCCTGTGATTTTTAATTATGTAACAGGGTTAAAATTGTTCAGCTCAGTAGTTTCCCAGTGTTGTTAACAGAGAAGTTTTCAGATCATCTGGTGTTGGAAATGAGTATTATTTTTATGAATATAGAAAGTATTAATTTTTGGAAAGGTAACATAATCAACATATATAAGATTAAAAAGACACAAAAGAGTGGAGGGTAAAATGTAAGTCTCCCTCCTCTCTCTGTCCTCCAAGTCCAGTTATCCTCCTGGAGGGTACCAGTGCTACCAATTTCTTGTGTATTCATTCAGAAATTTCAGAACGCATATAATTATGTACAGACAAATAACCTATAAATTACTACATATTTTTTCTCTGTTTTTTAATACACATGGTAACAATACACACAGTTTTGTACCTTTTTATCATCAAAATAATATTTCTTGGAAGTTCTTCCATATTGACTCTGCATTTGTTTTTTGTGGATACCTAGTGTCTCGCTGTCGAGATGTGCTGTGATTTATTTAACCAGTACTGTATTGATGGGTGTATAGATCATTTCCAGTTTTTATTATCATGAACAAGCCTGTAGGGAATAATCTTGTACATATATCATTTCACACACATGTGAATGTATCTGTATAATCCATTTCTAGTAGAATTGCTGGGTCAAAGGCTATACACATTTTACTTTCTGTAGAAATTTATTGCCAAGTTGCTCTGTTCATAGACCTTGAAAAGTTTTAGATTTCACCAGTAATGGGTGAGAACACTGCTTCCTGATATCCTTGCCAATCACAGTATGATTGCCAAACTGATTGGTTTTTCTCTTTGCCAAATCAACGGGTGAAAAGTGGCAGTTTAATGTAACTTTAATTTGCATTTTAAAATTTTGATTGACGTTGAGCATCTTTGCACAAGTTTAAAAGCCATTTTTATTTCCAGTTCTGTTTCCTCTGTGCTTGTGTCTGTTTTCCTGTTGGATTGTTGACTTTTATTATCAAAATATTGACTTCTTATCAACTTATTGATTGTTATTAGCAGTTCGTAGCTTCTTTTTCACCTTGTGATATGTGCTGCTTATATTTTTTGTCAGTCGGCCATTTGAATAAAAATAATTGTTTTGGGGCATAGATTATTAACAATTGTATATAGTTAATTTTACCTATTTATTTACTCAAGAAATATTTATTGCATGTCTCTTATGTATTAGGACCTTGTTCTAGGTACCAGGCTATACAATAGTGAATAAAATAACACAACTTCTTACTCTATAGAACTTACATTCATTCTTATTTTGGAGAAGATAGTCAGTAAAAGATGATCAAATGGATTTATAGAAATAAATAAACAATCTTTTTGTGGCTTGGGAGGTTTTGTATTATAGTCAAAAGACCTTTCTGAATTCTAGATTTCAAAACCTATCTCCTGGTTTCTTTTAGTGTCAAGGGGGGTTTTTAGATTAAAATCTGATTTTTCTGGAATGGTAGGTATGAGTTCAACTTAATTTTTCTCTAAGTACTTTATTAATTAGAGAAGGCTGAGTCGTAACCAAGGGAATGAAATATGCTATGGTTCAAAGAACACGGAAGATTATTTTTTCCTCATTTAACAGTCCCAGCGTGAATAAAACAGGTCGTCAGAACAGCCCATATTCAGGAGCTTGAGTTCCTTCTGTTCTATTGCTCCAATAACTGGCACTGTGGTTATCTGCATGGTCAGAGCTAAGTTGCTGCCATATCAGGGTCCCCTCAGTGGGAAGGGCAAAGGAGAAAGTCCAGAGCAAGTGGTCAGGAGTAGCAGACTTCACTGCAACTTGCATTGGTGAGAACTTAGTCATACGGGCACATCTAGCCACTGTTAGGCTGGGAAATGAAGTCTGCGCTGGCTGTGCCCAAGAAGAGAGGAAAGGATTTTAGAAGAAGTTTAGAAGATGGAAAATTAGCAGTCTCTGCCACATTGACTAGTCTCAATTTTGCTGAAAAGTATGAGCTTTTCTCCTTGGATTTCTTATCTAGTATGAATTTATCCATGTTGGTTTATTTCTGGGCTGTCCCTTTAGTTTCATTGATCGATCTGCCTGTGCATGAACTGGAATCCCACTGTTTGAACTTTGGAAGCCTAGTGTGTGGTTTTTTTCTTTTTAGTAGGGATAGTAGTCTCCTTCTGTATTCTTTTACCCATGAGACTTAGGGAGGACAAACTCACACAGTGTTGTTATCATTTTATTTTTGTACATGATTTCTGATTATGACTAGGAAACTGATTGTTATTTCTCTATTTTTCTAAAAATAAACTTGGAACGTGTAAGAACAATTTTCCCCAGTTTGAAGATAAGGAAGAATTGCTATTTCAGAAGTTTATTATATAAACTTATCTGTAAGTTGCACACCTGGGCTGATTTTTACATATATGTAAGATGCACAGAACTTGCCACTTCCTTTTGTGTTTGTGTGTTGTACGTGTGTGCAACAATACAACAATACCTAGTCAGCTTTTGTGTTTTCCTTTTCACCTATTTAAATGTAAAATAAAACAGATTTACTCATGAAGTGCACAGAGCTTAGTTAATTATTACAAGGTCAGTAGTTTTTGTGATCACGACACAGGTCAAGAAATAGTATGTGATGTAGTCTATACGCTGTAGGAATTATTTCCTTGCCTTTCTTTGTGGTCTCTTACCCAAGCATTCATACCTAGTACTACAAGTTAGCCTTGCACATCATTTAGAGTCTTTTGAATCCCTTAACTCCCACAGTACACCCTCCGGTTCTTTGCTTACCTTTCAGTTTCTAAGTTGAAGAACCCAGTCATTTGATTTCTAGCTTCTTACTGACTGGATTTTGGTGATTGGATCCTCATGGTTTCATTGAACTCGCTTTCTAGTGGTAACAAATGCTGTATTAAGACCACAATCTGGGCACCAGGGATGGCTGTTGCTACAGGGCCTTTATTTCTGGGCCTTTTTAGTAGACAGGGCCAGGAATTAAATATATAAAAAATACTTGATGAGTTTATTCTGGTAGTTCTAATTCAAATTTTCACTTAACCTTTTCTGTATTACGTCTATATCTCCTTTATTCTACACAGATAATTCTGATTCTCAAAAACAACAGGGGAAGATCGAATTAAACACATAGTTACTTATTTGCTTTTTTTTTTTTTTGAGACAGAGTCTCACTTTGTAGCCCTGTATAGAGTACTGTGGTGTCATCATTGCTCATAGCGACATCAGACTCTTGGGGTCAAGTGATCCTCTTGCCTCAGTTTTTCTGATTTTTTTTTTTTTTTTTTTTTTTTAGTAGAGACTAGCTCTTGCTCTTGTTTAGGCTGGTCTCAAACTCCAGACCTCAAGCAATCCACCTGCCTTGTCCTCCCAGAGTGCTAGGATTATAGGCATGAGCAACCATACGCAGCCTTTATGCGCTTTCTTTGATTCTCAATACTGCCACAATACTAACATGGTGTCACTGCTTATGATAACTGGAAACCAAATAAAATTTCTTTTTTGAATGCTATCCCCATTCTCCTCTTGATTTTTATTTTTTGGGGGTATTTATAGTTGAGAATTGGGCCGATTTAAACACTGATTAGCTCTTAGATGACATTTGCAGGAGGAGTAATTTTAACTTTGTTAGGTAAAATATTGGATTTGTAGTTATGTTTAGAAAAAGTCCTTATCTGTTAGAGAATTTGTGGGTGCTATGATATGACATCTGTGATTCTCATTAAAATATCCCAGGAAGAAAATGGGAAGAGAGGAAATGAGATTGCTTATCCCTGAAAGAGGGGGTAGGATGTTGCTTATTTTTGTGACTTGAAGGTTTCAAAAGAAGGTGTGGCATGCTTTCAGTTTCTCTGTAACTTTAAGTATTTATAATAAATTTAAATATTAATTTCATAAACAGTGAAATGGCAAGAACATATGGGGAAGAAAGTAATGAGGAAGGAAGAGACAGGGAGAGGGGAATAACTAAAAAAATGAGTGATTCCATTCTCAACCTGGTGGTCTAGCCTGGTGACCTGAAATGGGTCCTGAATCTAGGAAAATGGATAACATATAGAATGAAAAGAAGAGAAAGCTGAGGTGTGGGAAACCAAGATATAAGGGATGAATAGCAAAAGAAGAATCTTCCCACTAAGGAAGCTGAGAAGGACCAAAGTATGAGTAGAGACACCTGAGAGTGGTGTCTGTGAACCTCAGTTAGGGAAGAACCCAAGGGAGAGGTATCCACTGACATCACCAGCCTGAGAGGAGATGGGTGAAACCCCTCTCATCATTCTGAGCATTTTCTGAATTGCTTGGGGAGGGTCAGACTGTTAGACTTCATCACAGATCAATGTCACTTGGGGTAAGGGTTGGGAGTCCATGTTTTTTTTTTTTTTTTTTTTGAGATAGAGCCTCAAGCTGTCGCCCTGGGTAGAGTGCAGTGACATCACAGCTCACAGCAACCTCTAACTCCTGGGCTCAAGCGATTCCCCTGCCTCCACCTCCCAAGTAGCTGGGACTACAGGTGCCCGCCACAATACCTGGCTATTTTTTGGTTGCAGCCGTCATTGTTATTTGACAGGCCTGGACTGGATTCGAACCTGCCAGCTCAGGTGTCTGTGGCTGGTGCTTTAGCCATTTGAGCTACAGGTGCCGAGCCGGGAGTCTATGTTTTAAGAAGGCTCTCTGAATCTGAAGGATCAAGGAAGGACGGGGGAATGAGGGAGAGCCTGAGCAAGGGGGGTTGCACTCAGTCAGCTGGTACAGAACACTGGGCTGAGGACTGGATGGAGGGAGCCTGTTTAGGTTACTCTTCTAGAAAGTTCTCTGTGAAAAGGATGAAGAGGGTAGAGGGGAGGCCTTGGGGCTCATGAGGTGGCGATTGTTGAAGGAATTGATGCTTGTGATGATACTGGAGAGGTTGCTTGTAAGTGGGGAGAGTGTGAATGGTTCTCAGTGCAGGAGGACTGGACCACTGGAGAGATTATCTGTTTGGAAACAAAGATTTTTGATGGAAAACTTGGAAGTCAAAATGGATTTGATGTTCATTTGTGTATTTATTGTGAATTACATGTAAAAGAGGAGAAGTGTCATAGTCTTTTTGGTGACTCTGCTTCTCGAGTTGGTTTTGGGCCCATGGCCCATGCCTGAGGAGGGAGGAAGGAAGGAAGGGGGTATGAAGTCCTGGATACGGGCACTCTCTCCAGATACCACGTTCTCCTCGTCCTTTCCTTGCCTCCTCTTAAATGGCAATCTTACCTGTGTACAACCTCCAAAAGGCGCGCCGGGACGCAGTGGTGTTTGTCAGTGATTTGGGAGTTTGGAGGGATTCCTGCATTTCTGCAATGATTTCCTAAGCATAGTATTGGAAAGCTGTGGGCCAGGCGAGGTGAGAATCTTCTTCCTCTTCTTTTCCTCTGCCTGGGGGTCTTTGTTTTGTTTTATTTTTAAAAACAGCAGATTTACCATTTTCTAGCCTACAGGTTTTTCTACCTCTGTGTACTTGGGAGCATCATCTATTTTTAAGTTTTTCTTTCTTTTACCCCACTTTATATAGTGTATTTATTTTTACTTTTAACATTGTTTTCCTATTTAGACCAGTGAGTGTTTTTGGTCGGGTGGGTGGCTTTTGGGTTATATTTGTTTTCTCGTCTCTGTCCACCCTGTATCCACCCAGAACTCTCCCTGTCTCATCCCTCATCCCCCGTCTCCTCCTTGTTTTCTGTTGTGGTTACTTGGACGCTAACCCGTTCAACTTGTGCACTGACCCTGGTACATGGCTCGTTTTCTTTCTCATGATCATATTTATACTTTTGATGGATATATTTAAATGAACAGCTGTGGGTTTGTTGAGTCATACCACAATTATCTGATTCTGCTTTAGCTGCTCGACTGGCAAAAGCATATTTCAAGCTAAATTGTGAGAGAATTCCATTAATCACATTCTATTCGGGGGAGGGGAGAGGAAAAAGACCACTAAGAAATGTTTTTTGTTTTTTTTTAAAGATAAATGTTAATTAATTAGTGAGTCCATCATTTAGAGTAGGTTGATCTGGCTGCAGTGTAATGTGTCACTTAGGGAAACTTTACAAAGGTGTAAATACTATAAGAGATTTTATGATGTTAGCCTTGTAGGCAAAATTCCCTGGAATAATTGATGTGCATATAAAGTTAGTCGCTGGAGCTAACTGTAAAGACCAGGGCTCTTGACTCAACATTCTTTGAATTCATTGACTAAGCATTTTGTTTAAACCTCCTAAAAAAAAAAATAGCATCTAATATAGAAGATGTGAAAATGCTCCCCTGCCCCCAGTGTACTAACTGCTAACTGGAACTTCTAGTGGCGTCTTTGGCTTCCATCCGATGGATCTATTTTTCTCTTGATACTTCCTCGGGGTTCTTTCTGAAGGTTATTAATAGGCATGGAAGCCTGGCTTTCCGAATAGTGTCAATAAATGTTAGAAGACTTCAGGGGGAGATAATATGTCAATTTCTGACTTGGAGGCGATGTATTTTCAAGCTGCAGAAGCTGTCTCAGAGGTCACTGGGGATGGCTCCGGGCATATCAGCTGGTGTCTGCAATTGGAGACCCAAGCAGTCCTTTCCAAATGGGATATTGTCTACCAGGGAGTTGTCTGGTGGACCAGAGCCTGCCAGCCGGCTTTTTCTTTGGCTGCTTCTCTTGGATGACACCCTTGAAAACTGGAACCCAAGTAACAAATGTTATCTTTTGATTTGTCTCAAATACCCGGTTGCTACTATATTAAATTGAGGACATAGTACAATCCCCCCTCTACTGCCCCTGACCCCCATCATTGCTTTGTCAGGACATATAAAAGTTAAATTACCTTCCTCTCCCCACCCAAACCACAGTGTAACCTAGACTAAGGGTGAGTGTGTTCTGTTTTATATTGAGTGCCCACTGCGTGCCGGGCATGGGTCCTAACCATGAGCCTGAGTTCTTTCTCCCATGTTGCTTACATTTTGGTATGTGGAGGAGGGAACATAAAAAAATAAACTAATAAGTAAGTGACAAATGTCAGTGATATGAGGAAGATAGGGCAGGCTAGTATAGAGCATTAGATGGGTGAGAAGGTCTGGGTCAGGAATGGACTTGAAGTATAGGGTGAAGGGAAGGCTGTGGTCAGGCTAGTGAATAAAGGGTGGGTTTTTCCCTCCTCCACAGAAGTATGTTCTAGTGTCTCCCACTGGGGGGACGGAAGGGATATACTTCCCTGGCTCTGGCATCCCTTTCATCTTATATGCTCCCCCTAAAGTTATAGGTTTATCCTTTTAGTCTTAGAATAACGGGGCAGTCAGCCATGTCAGATGGTAGGTGCTTCCAGTGTCTTTGCCCAGTAAGGGGAGGAATAGAAAGGTCTAATTTATTAGGTTAAAGAGGAATCTTGAGGTTAGGTATGGTTAGAAATGAGATAGGAGGGCTGAGACGGTGTCTACCTGAGGACTTTCGGGAAGAAGCAGGATTTCAATGCTCTCTAAAGTTACATATCTGGAAGAGTTTTATGGGGAGGAATAATAGGGACTTCCTACTGATAGGTGAAAAAATTATTCCAGTCACATTTTGCAAAATGGAGGTAGAGGTAGTGGGCTGTGAGCAATCTCAGGGAATCTAACAAAATAGCAGGGAGCTGATGAGGTTGAAACAAAGCAGGAGAACTGTGGCTGTTTGATACAGAGAGAATGAAGTGAAAAATGAGGGACGGTCTCCAGGAAGTCAAACGTCTTGAAATAAAAAAAAAACTCCAGTTTTGAGGTGTCAGTAAAGCCCGTATTGAGTGATCAAAACATTATATTCTCAGAAGCTTAGCTTGGTTATTATTTGTATGTATGGTAGGGGTATGTGTAGCGAAGTCCATTTCATTCTATGTACAATTAAACTTACCAGAGATTCTTTGATTCTGACACAGTCGTTTAAGCTGAAATTTCCCCTTATTTTCATTCCGTAAGCCTTATCTTTTTTTCCTTTTATCATTTTACAGATCATGGCGTTTGCTTCCTTTCCTTCCCAAACCCCATCTTGGGTCCCTCTGACACAGCTGGAATGTTTGTAGTGCAACTCAGTCAAAACCCTTTCTTTCCTGAAATAATCTATAATTATTTCCTCTAACTACAGGATAAACTGATCCAGGGCCTGGTTTTCAGTTCTGTAGGACTTGTCCAAGGAGCTATTTGTATTCCTCTATCATGAAAGATCAAATTACATGCTAATATTCTGAAAGCAACACCACCCCACCAGAGACCCTCCAGCAGCAGGGAAGTCTCTATCAAACCAAGCCTTGGCAATTTGCACATCACCGTTCAGCGGGACTGTGGTGTTAAAAATATTTAACAGGTCATTTTTGAACTGTTGAAAAGACCCTGACTTCACTTACATGGTATGATGGCTTCTGCTTAGCTTTCCTTTGCAGCTTTTACTGACAGCCCATGTCTCTTTTCACCCCTTCCAAAGGCCCAGGTGGCTTGGAGTGAGCTACCTTTGGGTTTGCTCATTGTCTGTTGAGCACAGAAGAGAGGTATGTGTGCTCACATTATCTAATCAGTTACAGAGATTTTTGCTGCACTCACTGGTGGTTCATGTAGATCTGCCTTCCTTCAGTGTTTCATGTCTAGAGTTTGTCTTACTGGCTGTGCCTTGGCTCACCACATGTTCCTTACACTAATTTCCCTTTTTATTTTGAGGTGTGAGTTACCAGAGAACTGAAGAGTGCAGAGAGGGGTAGGGGTTAGAAACCCCTGACACACTCTGAAGGAGGCTTATTTTTTCTTTGAGATTTGTGTTTTTTTTTTTTTTCTTTCAGGGGGACAGGAGAAGGGAAGAGGAAACTGGAGGTTAGAGAGTATATGCAATTAATTTTCAGCTAGAGAAATAGAAGGAGGGCATGATTAAAAGGTGGCCCAGATAACTAGGAGTGTAGAATATTCTCTAAGAGGAAAATCACAATTATTGAAGCTCAGAGTGATTTGAGATTTGGATAAAATGTTAAGGACAACAAAATAAGATTGCTAAACTATGGCTGACTAGTTAAGTGAAAGTTATTAAGACTACCTGGTTGGGTGGTCTTGGGTTTGACCTTTGTGTCCTTGGGGAGTTACTTCTACCCGTCCATTTTCTTATCTATAAAATGGAATTAATATGAGTATTTATGTTAGAGTGCCTTGAGGAGAGATTGAATGACATAATGCATTTTGTTCCTCATGCACAGTGCATGGCTTATTAGTAAGTGCCACTACTGTTCCGGTGATAATGATACGATGTTGACAGATGACTAAGAGAAAGCTGGATTACTCAACTTCTTTTTTCTGCTTTGCCTCTGCCAGTTATATTAAAGAAGATGATTTTTTTCCTTGTAAAGGTACAGCATCGACTGCATAAACAGATATAAAGAAAAAAAAACTTGAGTGGGATAGTAGGACAAGCCCTTCCTAATGGCGAGCAGGTGTGGGCTACAGAGTGACTTCATATGGCCAATGTAAAAATCATTCAAAGCAGAGGCAGGTTAGGGTGTATGACCTGTCTTTCAAGATTCTTTCTAGATCAGAGATTGTTAAAAATTGAGTTGAAAAGAGCATTAAGAATGCCCTTATTGAATGAGTTAAGTGGGTACCCAGTAAATTATGTGTTGAACAAGTGGCCAGACTAAATGAGTTTAGGCTACCTGGCCAGACAAATGGACATTTTGTTGAATTTTCTGATGGGAAAGAACCGTAGGTTTCATTTTACAACTTTTCCCTCATCCTTAATATCTTGAATAACAAACTGAATGCTGCTTATAAGTCTAGGTTTCAAAAATATCCTCTATTGCCATATGGTAGATTATCAACTAGACTGCTTAATTTGGATTCTACCACGTAAATGTTGAATATGGAAGTACATTATACTCAGTTATTCTGTGACCAATATCAAGATGATTTTTATGGGGGTGGGGGAGGTAATTGTAGTGCAGTGTGGCTTTATCCAGCTGTAAAATTGTTGGTGAGTGAAAGAAGTGCCAAATTTGATCTCAAGCCCACACATGTTACAAATTGAGCTAAACCCTAGCTCCTTAACTGGATATCAGTCTGACCGATAAATGGAGTTTGAAAAGTACCATGGGATTTGGAAGGTGGTTCTATTCTACCCTGGTATTGTGTCTATTTTTAGTAGAGTATCATGGGAAATGTTCGTCTCCCAAGAGGGTAGGCCTGAGAACATTGTAAGAGACGGTACTGATTTAAAGAGGTTACCTTAGTTAAGGCAGGAAGTCTCCAGCCATGTTCTGAATATCTTCTGTGTCTGAGGTGTTAATATTAGTTACCAGGGATAAGGTGTCTTATCCAAGAACAGACAGGAGATGTATATACACTGGAGGCAAAAATTCATACTCTGAGTGCTTCTGATAATATTCGGCAATTCTCAGTAACCTATGATTTCTCAGTTAGAGATTTTGGCATTAGGACATTGCATAGGATTTAGTTGAACCTAGATGAGATGAGCAGTTGTGAGTATCTCTTATTACAAGTGTATATCTTATTTAAAAACTATCGAACTGTGCACATAAATTATTTTTCCTACATTAAAAAATACCTAATGTGTTCTTCTTCGACTGTTAGACTTGTTGACTTCCTTGATGTTAGCGTGGTTAATGGGATGTCTAAAACTGTACAACAGTAGCATTTTTGTTAGGCATTAGGTAAGGGATCAGGTTAAAAGTATCTGGTGTCATTTGGTTATCTGGAATAATAGAAGGACTGAGCATTTAAGGAGGAAGGGAATGGTCCAAGAACTCCTGGGGTTCCCAGGATTTTCTCAGGGTTTCTGCAAGGTCCTCCATCTTCCAGTGACACGTAGAAGGCTTAATTTTCTATATATATACTTCAAGCAATACAATATGCCATAACAGATTGAATGTAGAATCATAGATGAGAATCTGGCTGTCTTCTACTAAGCCAAACATAGAGATTTACAAAAATGCAAAACAATGTAATTTTCTCAGTATGTTTTTAAAAAAATATAATTCTTGTTAAATTTTTTAATAATAGGGTTTTTTTATTATTTTAATATGAATACAGTATTTTAAAAAATCTCAGTTTTAGTTTGTAGTACAGTAATATCAGTAGATAAGCTCCCTAGTAATTTCCAAGAGAAGAAAGAGATCCCGAGACCAAAAAGTTGGAAAACCACTGGAGTCAGGTTTCCCTGAACTATTGAAATTATTGCCCCTCCCATTTTCCACTACGAGTCTCTCTTTCTGCTAGGTAACATCTGAAAACTCCTTAGCCAATAATACTTCAGAGCAGGCAAGTTGAAAATTTATTTTTGAAAATGATTTTTTCTTAATATATTTAAAAATTTTAAATAGGTCCTCGGGGTTTCAGGTTGATCCTTTAGCATACTGATGTTTCTTATCATTAAAATATGGGCAAGAAATTTCAGAACATTCTCCTTTCTACATTTTCTTTTCTTTCCTTTGGGAGTAACATTTTTAATAGCTGAATTTACTGGTTAATTAATTGTTCACACCTTGAACAAGATAGCAGGCAGTAAGTGATAGTGACTTCTTTCCCAAAGATTTTTGGCAGATTTTGAGGTATCTTTAAGGAGATTAGCTCAGGGGACTGAATTTATAATTCTTTCTCTGTTTTCTATTTATGAGCCTAAACGGGTGTTTTAATTTTGCTTGCACAGTGATAAAGTATTGTTAATGGGTATTTGGGGCATGGGCTTTTTCTGGCTTTGAGATGTGGAAAATAGGTCAGTGGTGATTGTTTCTTAGATTTTCTTTTTTTAAAATAATTACAGCATTCTTGATTTTAAAGCTTGTTGACTGATAACTTTTACTATTAACTGAACTACATTACAGATATAGTTATGGAGATGGTAGATCTTTTCATCTTGCCCTTCCTTTGCGGGTGTGTATGTGGTGGGAAGGTGAGGAATGGCAGTTAAGTCTTTAGAATTTAAACATAAATTGAGCTGATTGATTCAGGGGAAATCTTAACTAAACAGATATTAAATGTGCACTTACTTGGCTCGGGTAGTGATGAACAAGATAGATTTTGCTACCATGGAGTTTACAGTCTAGTGAGAGAGATGTTCGAAAGCAGACACAGGTATGAATATACATGTATAATTAGCAATCATGATTATTTCTGTGAGTAATCATTAGCAAAGTGAGATATGAGAGCAAGGAAAGAGGATTTAAGGGTTTAGTTAAGCTTCTGGAAGGAAAGGCCCATCACAGGGGCCTTCATGCCGGAAGGCCCAGAGGTAGACAGGGAGCAGGCTGGTTCCACTCACTGGAAGAATGGACGGTGACAAGTAAAGTAACTAAGAGATAGTGGTGAGGACCAAGGGGGCTTCATGGGAGTGGAGATAGAGAGCTGAGTAGTGGACATAGAGTGCCCTGTGGGCGCCCCCCCTCCCCCCCTCGGCCTTCTGGAGTATTCTCCAACTTCTTAAAACTCTTCCAGGCCCTCTGTGTCCTGGCCATGCTGGTGGTTTTTTCAGTTCTGAGGTATGCCGCTAGGCCTTACCATACACCCTGCTTGCCCTGGCCACAGAGCCTCTAAAGAAGCTAAAAAATTATGCCTTGTGTCCTGCGTGTACCTTTCCCTATACCTCCTACATATCCTTTGGTTTCCTGGTTCCTCTTCAGATGTTACCTCCCCATGGACCTTCCCTTGTCCTCCAGAAAACTTCAAGTTGTTTCGTTAACAGAGTTGTTTTCACTATGTTCCTTCCAAATAGTTAATTCAGTTTTTATTTTTGTACATTTTTGGATGACTCTTTGATTATTTGTAAGCTCTGTGATAGCAAAGACAACATTTATATGTCTTCATCATTTTAGGTTTCTAATGTATAAGACATAATAGGTTCTCTATAGATTTTGAATGGATGAATAAATTAATGAATGAAAGACTGGGAGTTCAAAGGTAAAAGATTCAGATGAGAAATAGTTTAGTCCAGTGGTTTTCACTGGCTTTTGTTGACATATCTTGTCAGTTTTTTGGTGTACCCTCATTATATAAGTTGGTTATATGTTTTATATAAAATAACAAGTACATATTATAAGACACACATAAAATGATTAAAAATTTTAATTTTAATAATTAAAAAATGAAAGAAAATATTTACACTATTGCTAATGCTGATAGCATCATATTATTAGTGAAAATCTCTAGGCACTCAGGATGATGTTTATTTTATATAGCAGTGGATGCAAATGCATTTTTTAAGATATTTTTAAATTTTGAATTTGAAGAGACTGCTTCATGTCAGATTGAACTGAGTATTATTACTTTTCTTTAGTAAAGTGATTAATGTAGAACCACGAGAATAGGCAGTGTCAGGCTGTCATTTCTTACTCTTCTCTGGTGCCTGCCTTAATAACATATTCAAGCTCTAATTTCTTTAATGGTTTTAGAACACTTGTCATTTGGGGAGGGCTCACTTCATTATAACTAGCCAATATAATCCCACTTGAATAGGCCCTCAAAACTACAGTACGTATCCATATTCTAATCATGTCTACCCTTCCCTACGCTTTCTGACTGATACCTTCTTTCCTACTTTTTCTGACTGATAGTCAATAGACTCATAAGGAACAGAGAGACAAAATTAACACTTAAGTTATTTACTACTTTATTATATTGAAATATTTATGAAAAAAAAATTTCGATACTTTGATTCCACAGTTCAATGAATAACCCTTACGTGACCTTTGGAAGTGCCTACCAGTTTTGGAGATGAGTGGGCTAGTGCTTGAGACTACTGTAGACACATGATTATGATTCAGAGTGGTGGAGACCAGTGCTGGGGGGCTGAAGTCACTGCTCATAGAGACGTGTTTCACCAAGTGCTTGCTTCGAGCTAGATCCTGCATGAAAGGAGTAGGACCTAGGGTAGCAGAGGGGAGGAGAGGCCGGCCATTGAAGCAGAGGGGAACTAACTGCACAGTCATGCTGAAAGGCCCAGAGATGTGTTGGAGGAGGCAGGCTCTGGTCGTGACGCATCACGGTGAGGGATTTGTATGTCCCCACAATAGTCTACTGTAGAAAAGATATATGTTGACGTGGTAATAATGATAACGACAACACCCGTAAAAGGGGTTTGCTCAAGTTTCATAGACTTTTTTTTTTTGAGATAGATTCTCAGTTGCCCTGGGGTTGAGTGTTGTGGCGTCATAGTTCACAGCAACCCACAACTCTTGGGCTCGCTCAAGTGATCCTCTTGCCTCAGCCTCCCATGTAGCTGGGACTATAGGCACCTGTCTCAATGCCCAGCAAGTTTTTCTATTTTTAGTAGAGATGAGGGTCTTTCTCTGGCTCAGGCTGGTCCTAAACCCCTGAGCTCAGGCGATCCACCCACCTCAGCCTCCCAGAGTGCTAGGATTACAGGTGTGGGCCACCTCCACTGTCCAAGTTTCATATACTTTTAAAAATATGCAAAGAGGGTATATTGCTATTATAGGAGGGATAAGCTGAAATATAATTATGGAAAAAGGAGAAATAAGTTGAAATGAGATGTTAAAAGGATGGGGGTAATAAACAGAATACCAACGCAAAGTTGATTTTGGGAAGAAAAGTTAGAAAATGAATACTCCAAACAAGTTAAGTAGCATTGGGCTTTTGCTCTTTGTTTTAAAACTATAAGAGTAAGGACTTTACCACTTTATTTTATCATCCAGAAAGTTGCAACAAACTGAACTCCCATTATATTCTTGATATTTTGCAGAAATTATTCAAATGGAAGAGTTCTTTATTATTTTCACTTTAACTCAGAAAAGTGAGCTTCTACCAATGTAGTGTTAGGACAATACCCACTTGAAATTTATATCAAATATCTTATTTTCTCTAAGTGATAGTTTTCTATTCTATAGATTTATATAATTACTTATATTAAAAATCTTCCTGTCTTAGTTGTATCTATCCATTGTTAAATTTGAAGTTAGTGTAGAAATGTTTAGCTTTGCCATAGAAGAGGTATACCTTTTTTTTTGGTATTTATTTCTTGTTTGTTTTTTGTCTTGGGGCTGTATGAGGATATAGGTTACTCCACCTCCAACTCTTTTAATGGAGAAGCAAGGCTCAACTATATTCAATCACTTAATCTCCAACAACATGTTAAAACAGTCTATTGATGTTTCTCAGGGTTTTTAATTTAGTGCCAATTGTTCATTTAATAGGGTAAAGTAAATTCAAACTTTAAATCTTTTTAGGAGTGCCTAGACTTACTTAAAAGTGAAAGGTTTTCGTAGTCTTATTGAGCTCTTCACAAGAGTAGATTCTGAAAAAGTAGCCTTAGAGTCGCTACCAGTCAGGGATGATATGTTTAGATTCATAAAAAGGATGCATGTTAAATGAAGTAAATAAGAAATGAGGGTGTTTGTGAGGAGGGCCTTGAATGTGTGAAGATGGTATGCTTAATTGAATTTGTCATCCTGCAGTTAGATTTTTTTGTTTCACTTACATCTCTTCTTTTTATTCCACAGTTGTACAATGGTAGATGGAGTAATGATTCTTCCCGTGCTAATGGTGATTGCTTTCCCTTCCCCAAGTATGGAAGGTAAGTGACTCACAGCTACTTGGGTTAGGATAATTATGGTGTGTATTGTTTGGCTTGCTGTAAACTAGTTCTTAATCATATCAGATTGAACACAGACTTTTCATAATAAATATTGGGTGATCCTCTTGACTCTTTTAAAGTAAAAATCTTCTATGTACTTTGTCTTCATTTTTACATTGTATTTTTAGAAAATTTAACGTAATTTCCTAGCTGAAATAAATATGAAGGAGAAATAAAGATACAATTTTATGATTAACACTAAAACAATGTGTGTAAATAAATGTGATACATTCACTCAGGCGTAAAGTGGTACATGTTTGCACTATATGGAGAATACACTGACATCTTCAAAAACAGATATTGGTGGCTTAATTGTCATCATAGTCTTACCTTCAGGGATTGCATTTTCTGAATTGGTGAACAGATTTTTTTGGTTAATCACAAGAAAACAGAGAACTATTGGCCCTTGATTTATATACTAGTTATATTTTTGGAAAATTTAATATAATTAAGACAGTATTAAAAAAAGATAGTATGAGGCATGCTTCATGTTTTTATGGATGATAGCCCTAGACACTAGGTTCGATTAATTATACGGATGCTCAGTGGGACGGTCAAAACTTGTGGGGAAAGGTAATAAAAGTTACTCATAATTACCTGCACTTACATGTAGGAAGTGCTTTTGACATGTATTTTTCTAGGCATATAAAACATAAAACATCTGTATCTCATTGCTATTGTGTAATGAGTAATGCCAAGTTTATTTTACAAGGGTCCCTGCATGAAGGGTGGTGCTTACAGTATGAATGTCAACCTTGTTATGATCAGATTTAACAGTAAGACTAATGCCCCATTTCAGGCTCTTTGGGGTATAATGGTTCACTTTGTATAAGGAATGAGTTTCCAAGGATGCATATGATTTGACAAGTTAGAATAGTCAATACTATGGAAAAACCAGTGCTTAAAATACTAGGAATCTAATTATCTATAAGGTTTATAATATTTGATCTCTTTTTACTTCCTTTCCGTATTTATTTGCATAAATTATACATATCTCCATTGTCCTAGCCACTGGTCACACTTAGCCCTCGTAATGTGGCAAATCAGGAGTTGAAAGATTCTCTAAGTGTAAGGTACAAATTGGATTTTGAAAACAATTTTGAAAATTTTACAAATGTAAAGTTCACCTCTTTCTTTTAGAATTGCGTTAGGTGGTATCCATTTTATTTTTATTATATCTAGAGTTTAGGTAGACTCTAGATTCTGCTTTAAGCAATATTGTTAACGATATGTCGATAGTACGGCAATTGTGTCAGTTAGTGTCAAGAAGGTGTGGAAGAGGGATCCTGTGTGGCCATGTTGAAGGAATTAATAAGAGGAAATAGTCTTTTATTAAAACTGGAAGGATTTGATGAGTTAACAGTGATTTTCAATTGGGGCTGATTTTACCTCCTGGGAGATACTTGATAATTTCTGGAGCCATTTATAACAGGTAAATTCTAGGACTTTCTCCTTCTTTTAAATTGCTAAACAATATAAGTATTTGAAAATATTAAGATGGTTGAGGACTACGGTTCAAATTTTGTACCCTTTCCCCTAGGTACCGTATAAGTTCTGTGTGGTATTAAGTAGTTCCTTTGGGTTTCTGTTGATATCATGAGTGGACCAGTGGTTTAGACAAGATAGAAAAAAAGAGCTTGGAAGAGAATTAGAAATAGAAATGTAGTATAAAGAGAGAAGGTGGTCGAGAAAGAATGGGAAGAAGAGAGAGGATAAAAAGTGGTCTATGGGTCAGTGTTAACCATGCCATAGGCTGTGTGCTCCTGCTTTCAGCTCTTAAGCTGCCCAAGGATCCAGCAGTGACCTCTTAATGCTACAGTGAAAACACATAATGAAACCAGTTAGTTTGGGCTAAAATAGAAATGAATTGCCACCAAATTTTACTGTTTGATATACCACCACACAAGTACGTTTATAAGTGTGGAAGGGAGCATGACTTTCTTTGTTATAATTGCTATTTTTTAAAAAATAGAATATCCAGTGAGTGCTACAACCTAGAGTGCTCTCACCGTAAGAGCAGTTGCATTAGTGCTATCTGCCCTCTGTCGCTCCACTCCCTGATTTAATAAAAAAAGCGCACACACACACACACACACACACACACACACACACGCATGCATATATACATGTATAAACATTTTGTGAAAGGCATGTGGTTTTTGTATATTTATTGTGAATTCAAAAACCCACTGAGAAACTCTGTTTCTAATAGACTCAACATTATACACTCTAATATATTCAACATTAGTTATAAAGTAAATGTTAAGTACAAATACTTAACAGGTAAATAACGGGGCAGATAATGAAAATTTTTGTGATAGCAGTATCGCTTGTCTGGGGCTGATTTTTGGATCACCAAATTTAAAAGGAAATAGACCCCTATTTGATGTTTACGGAGCAACTAGGGCATCTTACTAATTGTACTTCTGTGAAACTGGATCCAATCCTTGGGGCATAAATAAGAGAGTCATAGAGATTTTGTTCTAAGACATTTGTTTGGTAGTGTACTCTTCTTAGTCTATCATAAAAGCCAACAGCTTTTACCCTTTTATCTCCCAAATGCCTCTTAAAGATTTATTAGAAATTGTGCTAGCATTTAAAATAGTAGGTTCAAAACAGTGACTCTGGGAGAGTTTGAGTGTACTTCAGAACCCTTCTCAAGTTCTGTGGAGCCCTGAATGCCCTGGACAAAAAAAGACTTTTTTGCTAAATAAGTTAGGAAAATCCTGCCTGTCCTAACTGCCTCTTTGATCATTATAGGTAATATTTAAAGAGTATGTAATATGTGCCAGGTGTTGGGGTAACTGCTTTTATGCATTATTTCACATAATCTTCACAATTACCCTAATGAGACAGGTTTTTCTGGATGTGCTTTGGGAGTGGATAAAGCTCTTGCTCAAGGTTACTCAGCCCACAAAAGGCATGATAGACTTTGAGGAATCTTGTCCAAGAACTTCAGCCATTGCCAATCCTCTTCCAAATGTTGCTCTTTTGTCTGTGTGCTCTAAATTAGTTACATCCACATTCATATAATGTCTGGTGCGTGCTAGAATCCATCTCAACCCAGGCTATTTGAGAGAGAGAGAGCAGAGAGCTTGTAACAGCAAATGCTGAGGCCCTGTCCTCTGGGTTTAGGTTTCTTACTTCTCTTGTCTTTCCTACCAGTAATAATTTTTCATGTTCATTATATATACAACTCTAGCTGCAGGAAGAGTTTTATTTGCTCTCATAGAGAAGAGCACTTAAGTCCTAATTACCTGTGTATCCTTCCCTTTCCTTCTCATTAATAAGACTAATCATGCTCTAATACCACTATTATTCCACCAGGGTAGAGGCAGAATCTCCACATTTGGCTTTTCTTTCATCCCTGTACATATTTGCAGGTGAGGACTATGACACAAATACTTAAAATGGAGTATTACTTCTTTGGAAAGCCTTCAAAGCTAAGACAACCAAAATTTTATTAAATTTAGCAAGCTACTTTTACTATAGTTTGATTTTACTATAGTAAGGAAGGCTGAACTTAGGCAGTTTTGTTGCAAGAGATTTTGGCCTGTTCTGGAGAAGATTGGTAGATGCTAAATTATTTTCTGAGTTGATTTCATTTTAGAATTTCCAAAGCCCTCATCACTCAAACTTTCCAGCCCAATTACCCAATGAGGGAAGGAAGGGGTAACTTCAATGGACTTGTTAGGGTCCACAAAGGTGTCCCTCTTTGCCACTGGGGGTAGGAATAGAATAAACCTGTCTCTGAATTTCTCATTACTAATGATTCAGGCAGTTCTTCAAGGGGTGATTGAATGTAGTAGAAATGTCATAGTATTATTTGGTGCTCTCATTTCTCATTACTGTAAGTTCTCCTTTTTTGTTCAGAATAATATCTTTTTCTTTGATGTATCATCAGATAAGAGACTTTTTTTAAGAGACAGCTAGATGAGATATACTGAACTGTTTGCCAGGGCTAGGACCTAGAATGTAAACATCTAATGAAGTTGCACACTTTCAAGATGTTGCTTCTTTATTGTCAAATTTTCTTATGTAACAAAATGAGCATGTATTAGTTGATTCAAGGTGAGCTGTGACAAAGCTTCCTATTAGCCTTTTTCTTCCTGGGAAATGTTTGTTTCAGTCGTGGGTAGTGAAGCCACATCCATTTTTTTTTTTTAAGTGGATAGTATAAAAGGGGTGTGGGTAGCAGTAGAGTGTGGGAGGACTCTAAAAATTTAATCAAATAAAGTCAAATATTGAATTGATGGAAAAACAAGTCCAATAGCCAGTCTCATGAGATGATTTCTTTGTGGTCAACAGTAAGCTGTACTGTGCAAAAGCTTCTAAGCTTTCTCTCTTGGAAAGACAAGTCTCAAGAATGAGAAGATGGGTGCCTTCTCCTCTGTATGGAAAAATGAGTAAAGGAAGGGGTTTATAGGAATGCTATGCATGCACCTTTCAGTCTTGAAAAAGAAAATGCCAGGGAAAAATGAAATACATTTGAAAATTAATCTGCAGCTCTTAAAAACACTGCAAGTTATTCTCTGGAACTTTCCTCTGCAGCCCAGGATGACCTCAGGCAAGCTTCCATAGATAATGATTATTCCTAATAGCCATAGTGACTCAGAACTCATGTCATTTGAAGATAATGTAAGACACAGGTGGGGTGGCATTTAAACTTTTGAGTGTGACTCACAGCAAGCAACATTTTAGAGTAGGACCCAGTGCCTATATGGGGCCCACACACATCTGACATGAAAATTTCATGAAACAATAATTACTTTTACTATGTTTGATGTGCTCCTATTTCTTCTTCTTTTTTATTCTTTTCAGTTTTATTTCACTTGAAAAGACAGACAAAAACCTTTGAATTGATTTCACTACTCACTAATGGGTCATAACCCATAGTTTAAAAAAGATAGCAACAGTCTGCTCCCAAGACTTCATTGCCTAGAAGTTCCTGCTGCCCCCAGGTGTAGGTCATGTGGTATCTCCTCCAACAAAGCTGGCCTAGAACCTTTTATTTTTTCACAACTTCATGCAGCCTGGCCATCCTCTCTCTGCGCTGATGATCTGGCAGGAGGAGGGAAGTTTGCGTCTGTACTTTCTCTGCCTTGGTCACAGCACCTAACCAGCTGCTGACTGACTCTCATCAGCGGAACCTGAGCCATGCAAGCAGGGCATCTGCTAGAGCCTCAGTAATGCTGTGCTTAATTCCTTCTTACCGGTAGACCAGAACAGGGGACCTGCCTGAGGATGTGTCCATTGGGGGAACGTGGGAAGGAGGGAAGGAAAAAGAAGAAGGAGAGAAATTCCTTTTGTGGAAGTGTTGGTGACATTCACCTTAAAAAATCATCTGCCTGGGGTGGCGCCTGTGGCTCAAAGGAGTAAGGTGCCGGCCCTATATGCTGGAGGTGGCAGGTTCAAACCTGGCCCTGGCCAAAAACTGCAAAAAAAAAAAAAATCATCTGCTTGTATTTTCTATTCATGTGGGGTGATTTTAGAGGGTGGAGATGGCCTCTTCCTCTTATTTTTTGTGGCATTTGTTTTGCCTTCTAAATTTTGGTACCTACATCACGACAGTTTCAAATGGAAAAAAAAAAAAGTACCCAGAAAACCAGACATTCATTTGGGAAAGTTAAAAGGATAGCAAAAAGTATCACAGTCTGGTAGTTTAGGATTTGACTCCTGTTTCGCACACACGCACACACACACACAGGGTGGCCATAAAGTTCATGGGCAATTTAAAATCACTTATGACCTTTATGGCCACCCTGTGTGTCTGGGTGCTTTTATACACACACACACACACACACACACACACATTATATATACATGTGTACACACAGACACACAGTGTATATAAAATACTGCAAAATGCCCTGCAGAATTCCAGTCATGACTTCTATTTATTTTTAATTTCATGTCCTAGTTCATATGTGTCACAGTTGCAGTTTTGCCAGGAGTTAGGATAATTTCTGACTGTCAGATGGTATTGGTCAAAGTCAAAGAATCGTCATCTGAAAGGAAGGCTTTTGACCATGCATTGGAAGGGAGCCTTTCTCGGGAAGGAGGCAGTGTTCTCTTTTCCCCTGTGTCTGTGTATATGACACATCATCCCTCTGCCTATCGGCGCACGGTGTGATGGTGACAGTGAAGTACCTGGCTTGCATGGGTCGTCAGGACTCCATGCAAAGCCTCTGGTGAGAGGCCGGAACTTGGTGGTGTTCACTCTGTTATCCCTCGTGTCTAAGACACTACCTGGTATGTACTTGGTGCTCAATAAATATTTGACAAATGAATAAGTAGTGTCAGCTACGATAATAATACATATATAAGAGATGATATGATAAGGGCCGGAGGGACTGATCTGGGCTAAGGTGATAGTAAGATAGCATACATACCCTTTCAGAAAAATTATTCTGAGTTTGGGGAAAGAGAATCAGTTTATAAAAATGGTCTGACATTCTCTCAATGGATAAATCAACATGTGCACCAGTTGGCAGCACTGGGGGACGCTGGTGGTGCAAACGCAAGTATGAAGTGGTTCTTGCTGTCTGGGAGTCACCATCCAGTCGGATAAAGCAAAGATTTGGCATGTAGTGTGAAGAGCGTGGACAGAACAGGCTTTAGCCTCCTGGGGCTGGGATGGGAGACGAAGTCAGGACAGCTGAGCTTCGAAGGATGAACAGGCATTGGACCCGTAAAGGAGGAACAAGGGAGGATGTTGCCAGCAAAAAGATGAGGGGGCCTGGAGAATTGAGACTACAGGACATGAAGTCACGACAGGGGAGGCTGGAAAGCTGAGTTCTACAAACAGGAGGAAGCACAGGCTAGCCATGAGGGTAGGGGTGCCCAACCTTTTTCCTTTTCTGCTGTAGGGAAGAATAAGAGTTGTCTCGAGCCATACATTAAATACACAAACGCTAACGAAAGCTGACGAGCAAAAGAAAATGCCCAGGCTTACTTTTCAAGATATTGGACACCATAGGTAAACCAAACAGTACTCAAATAATCCATGTGTGGCCTGCAGCTTGGACACGCCTGGACTAGGGCGTTTATCTTACATCCCTCCCAAAGGCAACCCGTGCATGTTCAAAGAGTGCTGAAGTGCACCAGAGAGATGAATGGATGAAAAAACTAGTCCTCCTGCAGTTTGGGAGCAGGCAGACCCATGTGCTGCGTTTTCAAAGGCACCCCAACTGTACTGCCAAAATGGGGGCAAAAAAGAAAAAAAAAACAAAGCCAAGCAAAACCTTAGACAAAAGAGTGGAACTTTATTACAGGTAGAGCACACAACATAACAACAGTGGCAAACAAAAATAATCTAATAATAATTCCACGGCTGGTTTTATCATGAAAACAGAAGCCAGAGCTGGTGACTTTTCTAACAACTTTTGCAGGACACTTAAATCCCTCTAGCTGGCCCTTTGTTCCTGTGTTGCCATGGAGCGTCAATAAGCCCAGCTCAGAATAACCCGGGCAGTGACATGAGAGGTACAGCTCGCTCGCTGGCATGCTGGCTGGCCAGGTTACACTGTTTTCATGGCTCTTGTCTTGGGAGGAGCACTGGGCAGCTGGTCGCTCTGGCAGCTGTGAAAGGTGTGTGTCTCTTGGCTGCTTAGAGTTTGAAACAGAACCAAAACTTGCCTGCCTTCGGAGCATGTGCAGCTCCTGATCGAGCCGATAGCAACTGAAAATAGCCCACTGAGCACCTGTCCCTTATACACCAGCCCCTGGCCAACTGCCATGCTAGGACAAGGAGGACTCTTTCAGTGGAGGACAGGTGAGGTACTGAGCAGATCTAAACGGTTCTTAGGAAGATCTTGGGAACTTTGGCCCTACTACTTAACAGGGAGAAAAAAGCAGCAGGCTTCTGAGGCGTTCCACTTGGCACTTGTGTGGTTAGTGGGTGGCCACAGTGGTTATGTATGTACAGTATGTGCTGAAGACTCCGTATAGTTCTCCTTGTTCAGCCAAACAGTGGTCCAATAGATGGAGAGGCATACGTTTTCTTCTGGAGAGAAAGGCTTTCTTAAAAAACTCCTGGATGGTGGCCACCCACAGTTTATGCTGCCTCAGCTTTCGAAAGGGGAGACATTGAATTACACTATTTTGTTTCATTTTTATGTGTCCTTTCATCCCCAGTGATTGTTAGCAGATCTCCAAGGTGTCTCTTTGCTGGGTTGTTATTTCTCAGTAGTCCGAATGTGAGCACATGTAGAATCACAGAAGAGAATCCTAGCATGTTCGGAGCTGTCTGTTCCCCTCTGGGACTCCTTCCATCTCCTTCTGGCTTTCATCTCTTCAGTGGGCTTGCCATTGTTGGACAGGCTTGGCACGCCAGCAGGGATGGAAGCAGGCTCTGGAAGGAAATACTTCTGAAATGACTGGTGGTATTAAAGCTACTATTTAAAAGTGACCCTTCGTAGAGCTTTGGGTTATCTTTAGGCCAGCAGCAATCTGTAGCTCCAGGAGCCAGAGGGAGTCTGCAGAAACTCTTGCTCGTTGCTTGCGCCTGGGTTTGTGTTCAGATATTCTTGCTCCCAAGCCAGTGGCCTCGTGACACATCTCAGATTTATCTGACTCTCTCCTGCCAAGGTCCAAGATTATTGTGGGCATTGGGAATGGTTTGCCATGGCACAGGGTTTGAAGGGAAGGGATTGTGTATTTGAAAAGGCAGTCCTGGTTCACCGCACTCAAAAGAGATGCTTTCTGTTTCTACCTGGAGTGTAGGCACCTGGAGCTTTTCTCTGAGCTCAGGTGAAAAAAGAGTACGCTCAAAAGGATCCAAGCACAGGCTTCTCAAGGTGACTGGAGGATCTTTATTCTGTGGCTAATACGCCAGTCTTCAGTGTGCTGAATTTGGGAGTTAATGAGTTCTTTTGGGCTGTGTTAATTAGACTGATGGGAAAAGATATGCAAAGCAGAGATCCAGTTATGAAGGCTGGCAGATAGATGCACAAGGCCTGGAGTCATGGGGGTCGAAGACATGGTATTCCTTTCTTCATGAATCTGTTGTGCAATTCTGGGCCTGGTAGGGCCTCGGGAAATTAGGGAACAGGGAAGTAGCAACTGTGCCTCAATTTTTTTCCCTTATTATTTTTAAATCTCTTTGGCTTCATCTTGGGTGGCAAGAAAGTACAGTAGTCCCCTCCTTATCTGCAGGGCATGTGTTCCAAGACCTACAGTGGATACCTGAATCCTCACGTAGTACAGAACCCTGTATGTACTATGTATTACCCTATATATCCATACCTATGATAAAATTTAATATGTAAGTTAGGCACAGTAAGAGATAAAATGGCTAATAATAAACTAGAACAATTATAACAACATGCCGGCATTACTACTCCTGTGCATTGGGGCCATTATTTAGGAAAATAAGAAGTGACTTGAACATAAGCACTATGATGCAGTCAGCCAGTGACTGAGACAGCTACTCGGTGACTAATGGGCAGGTAGTGTCTGCAGTGCGGAAACACTGGACAAAGGGATGATTCATGTCCCAGGCTGGATGGAGCTGGACAATGTGAGATTTCATCACATTACTCAGAACAACACAAAATTTAAAACTTAGGAATTGTTTAGTTCTATAATTTTTCATTTAGTATTTTGGACTATGGTTGATGAAAGGTAACTGAAACTGTGAAAAGTGAAGCCAGGGATGGGGGTGGGAGGTGGCGGCCGTAGTCCAGACAGTCCCCCTGTGCTTTTTCTCTAGGGTAGGATAGGGTAGGGAGCTAGGGAAGGGGAATTGAACAAATGCAGGACATTTTCACCTTTAGCTTTGGGTGCCACAATGCCTGGAGGCCACATTCCAAGACTGTTGTTAAACAAATTGGAGCCCTGCCCAGTTTTTGAAGTGTTTGTCTGTGTGGTTTGAAAACTTCCAGAAAGGGTGTAGAGGTGTGGTGGAGGCTTGCAGAAGGTGGCTGGAGCCAAGACCCAGGCACTGTCTTAGGGCAGCCTTGCTTAAAGAGACCTGGTCTCAGAATCCCCGAGGGAAGGGTAGAGTGAGATGCAGGGGATGGCCAGGTGCTGAGGCTGCCTGCTGATTTCTTCTCCACTTTCTGTCCCATCAAGAGATAAGGGATTCTCATAAGAGTGTAAAAGCATATTATGCAGCCTTAAAGAAAGATGGAGACTTTACCTCTTACATGTTTATATGGATGGAGCTGGAACATAGTCTTAGCAAAGTATCTTAAGAATGGAAGAAAAAGTATCCAATGTACTCAGCCCTACTGTGAAACCAATTGATAGCTTTCTTATGAAAGCTATAACCCAATTATAGCCCGAGCAGAAGGGGAAAGGGAGGGGAGGGTGATTGGTCAGATAACACCTATGGTGCATCTTGCAAGGGTACATGTGAAATTTACTAGGTATAGAATATAAATGTTTTAACACAATAACTAAGAAAATGCTGTGAAGGCTATGTTGACCAGTTTGATGAAAATATTTCAAGTTGTATATAAAACCAGCACATTGTACCCCATGATTGCATTAATGTACACAAGTATGATTTAATAAATAAAAATAAGTCAAAAAAAAAGATTGTAAAGGCAGAATTGTGAAATAGAGCCCAGGTAGAACCCCCCTCCCGGAATGCCATACCCTCCCCGGTTAGCCCAAGGAGGTGGGGAAAACAACCCAAACTAGCACTTCTTCCTGTACTGTGAACAGAGTTTCCAGCCAGATGCTCCCAATAGACAGAACCATGTCCCTGGCTGTCTTTTGAGGCTAAATAAGGAATGACTTCTGAAATGTTTACAGTCCATGAGGATGAACTTTCCCCCTCTTCCTTCAGCCTATGGTACTTTCTGTTACTCTCCCTGGAACCGGAACTTCTTGCCAGAGGTCACGCGCCCTTCACTAGGCATTTTAGGTGGACCTTTGTGTTTCTGTCTTAGGGCAGCCTTGCTGGGGATGGGTAGATATAGAGAGAGTATTTTCTGGATTCTAAAAGTATTCTACAATAGATAATTCCCTGGTAACTGTTTCTCTGAAACAGAGATTCAAGAAGTTTGAAAACAAAAATGAAGAAAAGGGTCATTATTTTCTCCCATATTAAGGAGCTGCTTATGACCATGGCGCAGTTGTTAAAGCCAAGTCTTCATTCCATTCAGAGAATCATAAGAAGCATGGAAAAGACAAACCAATATTGTCTTAGGTCATTACCCCACAGCGTTCTTTAATTTGTTAGTCACTTGAACACAGGCCGAGTTTTTGGCTTTGAAATGGAAGGTGTGGCTGCTGCAATGGGCTTAATTTACAGGGATTATTTCAGAGACAAGGAGTCAGCCCAGACACAAAATAAACAGATGGCACTTTTTTTTTTTTTCTCAGCTTCAGCAGTTCAAATGCAGGATGACTTAGGAATCCTTATCACCTTCAGCAAAGCAAGCAGGGGAAAATGATGTAATTCACTCTTCCCCACTCCCTGCTGAAAGAGCCATTATTTCACTGATGGGGGAAAAAAATGGCAGCAAAGACCAGAGGCAGCTTTTGCCCTGCTAAGTAGCAAAGTGCTGTGTTGACCCCTCTAAGCCGACAGGAGTTGAAGCCACTTACTGTGTTTTGATGATCCTGATCACCAGAGCATCATAGTAGCCCCAAGTCCTCAAGACCACCCACAGAAGCCCAGCTGTTCTATTAATGTATTAAATAGTTCCTTATTTTAGAACTCTTGTATTTTACCTGTTTCTTCTAAGCAAACTAACAGGTAAACAGAGAATCTACCACACCACCTAAAGTACTGATTTTCTACATTTGCGAACCTGAGTAGGTGAACAGATGTGACCATCCAGCAAGCTCCTCTAAGAAGAAGTGGTTTGCACAGACATGCCGGCTCTGTGACTAAGCCCTGCCTAAGATCTATGCTGACATTTAAAGACTTTATGGGCTCAGTCTGCTCTGAAAACCAGCATCAGGTCTCTTTCCACCTCTAAAGCCTTTCTGTGAAGGGAAAATTCATTCTGCAGCAAATATTTATCAGGCGTATACTCCTGCCAAGCATAGAGGCTGCTGTGGGATATATAATGGTGCATAAAAGTAGATACAGTTCTCACCCTCACTGTGTGTAGGGTTTGGTGGACATTCAGCAGCCACACAGAGTATCTAAAGGGGGTTCCTACTTTAAATTTGGGTGTATGAACAAAGGCTTCTCTGAGGAAATGGCATATAAGCTGAGATCTAGATGGTAGACAGATACTAGCTAGGTGAATGGGTGTTGGTAAGGAGGGAGCTAACTATTAGGTCTGGAGAGAACTGTATTCCTAAAGCATCTGAGATCCCAAAGCAAGAAGAGGAGGCTGTCCAAGAACTGAGGACGGGGCTGAAAAGTATGCAGGCCTCAGGTCAACCTGGATTGACTGTGGTCTCTATTTTTGAGAGTCGTGGAAGCCTAAGAGAATCAGACTTACACAGCAGAATGAATGCGATGCCATTTGCTGAGTTAGGAAACACCGAAGGAAGAACATAGCTGGAGTTCAAACTCTTGGAGATTTTGGTTGCTGTTGTTAATCTGATATTAATATATATGTGATCTCATTTGTTTGCCTCTGTTCCCTCTGATAACTCCCGGAATACAATTTCTGCCTGAATTTGCAAACTTATCAATCTCTTTGATAAAAAAAAAAAATGACATGGGCTCCTTAAATGAGTATTTTATAAAGAGAGAGCATTTGGGCACTTAATGTATTTTATCCGTGAACATATAACCCACCTTCTTGCCAGAGGATCAAATGCCCTTCACGAGGCATTCCGGATGGACCTTTGTGCTTCTGTCTGAGGAGCAGGCTTGCTGGCAGTGATACCTAGCATTGCAAAATCCTTCCTTAAGCCTTTGTTTAATGCCAGAGATCTCAAGTGCTTTCAGATTCTGGAGGGGTGCCAAACTGCTCTCAGATTAGGAGACGATGGAAGGACTCCCATAATCTATAAACCTAATATAAGCTGCCATTTCAAATGAATGAATCGTTCAGACTGTTGGAAGGAGTCCAGGGATGTTTGAATTCCTTTTTTAGCTTATACAAATTCTGAGCTATTGGGCTTTTATAATTATAGTCTAATTGCCATATTATCATTTGTGCTACTCCGAGGTGAGCCTGTTCCTTCTGCTGACCCTCAGGATGGATCACAGCTCTAGGCCGGCTTTCCTGGAGCATTTTCTCATTTGTCTTTTGTGTCAAAGACCTTAGTGAGAAACGTGGAGTTTTGTGCGCTGTTTAGAATGATAATAAGTTTAAACGTCTTAAAGCATTAGAGAGCAGCGCTTGACTGGGCAGGTGGGGATAGCTAGTGTTGTGCGGAGCCAGATTACTAAATTCCCACTTAAACATGAATGTGAATACTTTTACTATGAAGTACAAGATTATCCCAAACTGTGGACAGTTTTAAAAAGTCCACGATGCTCTTTGCTCTGCCTTTTTCTCTGCCAGCTTAGCGTTAGAGTAGGTGTGTCCAGATGGTGAGCTGAGTATTGCCCAGAACAAGAAAAATCTTTTTAAAGATTTGGCCGTGGTGAACTCCTGGGATTCTCAGCCTGCGCCTCTGGTGTGCAGAGCCAGCCCGGATCCTCCCCCGGCAGCGTCGGTCTCTTCCAGGCTGTCTCCATTTGTGGTCAGAACTCCCTGCTGTTCCCAGCCAGCCCAGGCTGTAAGTGTTTTCACACGGCCCTGGTGCTGGGGATACAAAGGGCATACAGTGCCAGCCATAACACTGAGTAATGCCAGGAGGTGCCTTCTAGAACAAACAATGTGGGTGAGCTTCGCAGAGAGGGAATACCTCTGGCTTGACATTTAAATTGCTGAATTATTCAAATGAATGTCAATTAGGTGGAGTAGACTTGCTGCCTTCTGCCAGGGTACTTCCTGGTTATTTGCACAGGCAAGTATACAATACCTCACATCAGATGTGGCGCTTCCTGTCTGTGCTGTTGAAAATCAGTCACAGAACACAAGTATTTGCTCCTCGGTGTTCTTGGATGGGCACTGTATTTATATCACAGCCCCAGAGATTCGGGGTCCACACACCCTTACCTGTAACCCTGAAAGGGGTTTCGTGATCATTCTCAAACCCTTGCTCCCCTTCCAACCTATCCCACATGAAACATCACGGGTCGACTCAGGTTATGGGTATT
Source organism: Galagoides demidoff (assembly GCA_963574575.1). Classification (NCBI taxonomy): domain Eukaryota; kingdom Metazoa; phylum Chordata; class Mammalia; order Primates; family Galagidae; genus Galagoides; species Galagoides demidoff. The sequence goes on from CAUYQV010143479.1 coordinate 72,108, forward strand.
CCTAAATTTGGCAAGATGGACAAAGTGAGTCACAGGCGTTTTGAGGCCTGCTTGTGTTTTTTAGAATTGTGTCTGTTAAGTTCTGAGAATGCTACTATCTTGCTTTTAACCTCCTTTGTTAATTTAGTAATCCTAGCTCAGAAAATCCTTCTGCTTATCTCCTCAAATTCCTCTATTCTGTCAGGTGAAATGGCACTTAGCTAACAGGGATGTATGTGCACGCACATGGCCCCAACAGGGATGTATGTGCACGCACATGGCCCCAACAGAGATGTATGTGCATGCACATGGCCGTGCAGCCACTTTTAGGAACTTGCGGTCAAGTTTATATTCGAGGATATATGACAAATGAATATATGAGGGGCTCTGCTAATCAGTTATATGGGAATATATAAGTTAATGTGATTAAAAGTTAGGTGAGAAGTAATAGGAAAGAGAAGTTGGTGAAGGTTTCATACTTTCCCATAGTGCTTTTCAACCTTTTTTACCTTATGGCATGTTTGAACCTATAGTTAGACTTCCACGGCACCCTTAAATTAGGTTGAGCAAAAATAAGAGTAAGAAAAGAATACACTTCCTGTGCATTGAAATTCTTCTGAAAATAATTTAATTAATGATCTTTAAAAGTTTTCACAGCATACGGGTTGAAAATCATCGCTTTACCATTAGCTAACCTGGACTCAGAAATTGGGTTAATTATTATGTTGTCATTAACAACTGTTTTTCTTTGTGTTTTTTCATTTTCCTGATTGTGGACAGGATATGAGAAACCTAGTTTTTGACATCTTATTATAAAGAAGCAACAACTTAAAGGAGTTAACTGGTGGTTGTTCCTATGCAACTACTGAAAAGATTCAAAGGATTTAAGGAGTGTATTTAGTAAACAAATGAATTCCTTAGACTTAGCTCATGACCCCACAGGATTAAAATCTGATCAGGATCAATACCAAATTATGACGGTTTGCTGTAGAGTTGGGTATAGTGAGTTGACTTTTACTAAAGATGGTATTTACTTGAGGCCCCTCAGTTCTGGCAAAGTTCTTTAGGTTTTAGTCTCGACATTCATATCCTGTGAATGTCTGCATAGGATTGTCTGCATATCCTGTCAAAACCTAGAGACCTTGTGATACGTGTAATTTATTTTCATGAACGATTGGGTTTCTATGTGAGGTTGGTAACACCTGGAGCTAGGGGGTATTATTCGTACATCTTAATGTCTCCTCTCAGTGTGTACAGTGGTTTATTGCATATACTAATTATTAGGTTTTTAAAAATCCCTATCACCATCATTTGCATATAATGTCATAGTTTACAGAACACTTTTCCAAATGTTATGTCCTTGATTGATTAGTTCAGATGAAATACAGACTCACGCCATGACAAAATCAGACACGTATAAGGTTGGGATTGTCTACATCACACCCTGGACACCTCACCTACATTTCCTGAACCCTATGACGTTTTTTACTTATATTGCGACAAAGAGTTTAGTCTGAGAAGAATGTTGGGAAATCTATACTCTCATTCCTGCAGATACTTCTTATTTCAGAAGAAATAAGGAAGAAGGGCTAAGAAATCTATCTGATCCTAGCTTTTCCCTCCAGATAGGACTGCACTGCAGACCACAAATTAGCCTGATTATACCCAAGGCTGTAACTTTGTGAAGCCTGGCTTGTTAATCTAGATCATTGAGTATAAATAGTTTAGTTTCCATTTCAATAGAAGAAATTGTCACTAGCAGAAAAACAAAACAAATAACAGCAGAAACAAAAATCCCTAGAGACTTTAGAAAAGTGTTCTTTTTTGCTAAGCGGACTTAGCATTTAGTTTGGGCTGGAAATTTATTTTATTTTTTATTTTTGTGAGACAGAGTCTCACTTTGTCACCTTCCCTAGTGTGTGTCATGGCTCACAGCAACCTCCAACTCTTGGGCTGGAGGCGATTCTCTTGCCTCAGCCTCCCAGGTGGCTGGGACTACAGGCACCTGCCACAATGCCCCTGGCTATTTTTAGAGACGAGGTCTCCCTCTGGCTCGGACAGGTCTTGAACCTGTGAGCTCAGGCAGTCCACCTGCCTCAGCCTCCCAGAATGCTAGGATGGGGTGGAAATTTAAAAACAGTTCATTCTGAGGGAATGTTAGAGAAATTATTACTGTGTTAATCTAGACCAGCGGTTCTCAACAGGACCTTCCTGTTTACATTCTACCTTCACCCCCCCCCCCCCCCCCGCGGGGGGGGAACAACCAAAAAAAAAATATAAAAAAAATTAAAAAAAAAAAAAAAAAAAAAAAAAATTAAGATACAAAAAAATAAAATTAAATTGTTGGGGTGACAAAACAA
>CAUYQV010143482.1:0-11506 GCA_963574575.1 Galagoides demidoff
CTTTTGTCTGCCTTTAAAGTCCTTATACATAATATAAGTTATACATAATATAATTTGAAAAGTCAAATATTTCTACAAGTTTTGTTACTTAAAATAGCTGTCTTGGTACCCCATTTCCAGTGCCTACCTCATCATTTCCTATTCTTGGGAACCAACCACTTTATTTTAGATGATTCTTACAATATTTACTTCCATATGTCTAAATAACATGATTATAATTCTACCTCCTGAGTGTTTGCTTTAGGCATTATCATTTTGCTTTCCAATAAGAGGATGAGGATTTAGCACTTTCCCCCCTTGGCCTACAAGGAGGTGAAGAGAAGGTGGGGGCTGGAGGAGGCAGCAATAGTAACAGATTTGAAAACTGGAAAGCAAATGAGTGATCCTTTAGCAGTCTTGAAAAAGTGTTTTTATTTTTATTTATTTATCTGGAGACAAGGTCTTCAAGCTACAAGAGTACAGTGGCATCAATCAAAGCTGATTGCAACCATAAACTCTTGGGCTCAAGTGATCCTCCTGCCTGGGCCTCCAGAGTGGCTGGAATTAATTAACCTGGCTAATCTTTTGCAGACACAAGATCTCATTACGTTGCTCAGGCTTATCTCAAACTCTTGGCCTCAAGCAAGAAAAATCTAAAGATTTAGTCAGTAGTAGGGAAAATTTATGTTGTAGTACCCCCAAAAGTCTCTGTATTAGAGGCACCAGGTACTTTAGAAGGTGGGAATGAAGGCAGAATTAGTTCCTGATCCCCTACCACTCTGCACAGTCAGATGTTTGCCCTTCCCAACCTTGGCTGATTATCACTTTATTCTCTGCAGAAGGCAAGCAGAGTGTGTAGTATCTGGAGGCATTATTGTCTAGATTCCAGAATTGTTTTTAAGAAGTTCAATCTTGGCTGCTCAGTGCCTCTGGCTCAAGTGGCTAAGGCGCCAGCCACATACACCTAAGGTGGTGGGTTCAAATCCAGCCCAGGGCCCACTAAAACAACAATGACGGCTGCAACCAAAAAATAGCTGGGTGTTGTGGTAGGCACCTGTGGTCCCAGCTACTTGGGAGGCTAAGGCAGGTGACTCGCTTGAGCCCAGGTGTTGGTGGTTGCTGTGAGCTGTGATACCACCGCACTCTACCCAGGGGTTTAGCTTGAGGCTCTGTCTCAAAAAAAAAAAAAAAAAAAAGAAGTTCAATCTTTTGGACTCTTAATCATTAAAAAAAAAAAGTTCTTTGTTCCACTCTAGACATTTGGAGATTTTTTTTTTTGGTGGAGACAGAGTCTTGCTTTATCGGTAGAGTGCTGTGGCGTCACAGCTCACAGCAACCTCCAAGTCCTAGGCTTAGGCGATTCTCTTGTCTCAGCCTCCCAAGTAGCTGGGACCACAGGCACCTGCCACAACACCTGGCTATTTTTTGTTGCACTTTGGCCAGGGCTGGGTTTGAACCAGACACCCTCAGTATATGGGGCCTGCACTCTACCCACTGAGCCACAGGCGCTGCCTGGAGAATTTTTTTTTTTTTGAGACAGAACCTCAAGCTGTCCCCGTGGGTAGAGTGCCATGGCATCACAGCTCACAGCAACCTCTAACTCAGGATCAACTGGGGTCTTTTTTTTCCAAATCTTGAAAGTATGATGATGGTATTTTAATGGGAATTGCACTGAATTTGTAGATTGTTTTGGGCAATATAGACATTTTCACAATGTTGATTCTTCCCAGCCATGAGCAAGGGATGTTCTTCTATTTCTTAATATCTTCTGCTATTTCTTTCTTAGGGTTTCATAATTTTCTTTATAGAGGTCCTTCACTTCTTTTATTATGTAAATTCCTAGGTAGTTCATGTATCTTGAAGCTAGTGGAAGGGAATTCTTTGAATTATTTTTCCCATCCATTTCTTTTTTTTTTTTGAGACAGAGTCTCACTATGTCACCTGTGGTAGAGTGCCTGGTGTCACAGCTCACAGCAATCTCAAGCTGTTGAGCTTAAGTGATTCTTTTGCCTAAGCCTCCCAAGTAGCTGGGACTACAGTCGTCTGCCCCAGTGACTGGCTATTTTTTGGTTGTAGTTATCATTGTTATTTGGCAGGCCTGGGCTGGATTTGAACCTGCCAGCTCCAGTGTAGGTGGCTGGCACCCTTGGCACTGAGCTACAGGCATCAAGCTGCATCCATTTCTTTGTTACTGGCCTTCTGACACTTGTATTACTGCAGTGTTGGACTTTTTTGACTGGTCCTCTAATTTATTTTCTTTCCAGTTTTTGTTTCGAAATAAATTTATTTATTTATTTATTGAGACAAAGTCTCACTTTTGCCACCTCCAGTTGAGTGCCCTAGCATCATAGCTCACAGCAACCTCAAACTATTGGGCTCAAGCAATTCTCTTGCCTCAACCTCCCAAGTAGCTGGGACTACAGGAGCCTGTCACAACACCTGGCTATTTTTTCTATTTTTAGTAGAGACTGGGTCTCTTTCTTGCTCAGGGTGATCTTGAACTCCTGAGCTCAAGCAATCCACCCACCTTAGCCTCCCAAAGTGCTAGAATTACAGACATGGCCACCACACCTGGCCCTGTCTTGCTTTCTTCTTGATGCGTAGCCTCTATATCCTCCTAGTTATTTGTTTTTTGTGCTTGCCCATGTTGCTCTCTGTCTTTCATATTAGAGATTTACTTCATATGTCGACTTTGGGTGTTGGCTCATACTTGAGTATGGCAATAAATGGTTCACAGAAGCTCTGTGAACATATGTAAGGTCTTCACAGTGGGTGATTTGGCTGGCCTATTTCTCTGGGGGAATTCAATGGAAGTATCTTTGTTTTCTCTCTTGGATGTGGTCAGATACCTCAGAGAAGATCTTCTAATTCCCTGAATGGAAGATACATTCCTGTCTGCCAGCATTCTGAAAGATGGAGCTAGGTGAAGGAAGAAGACTTAGAGACTATTTCATTAAAATAGTTTACAAACTTGTGCTTAATTACCATTTCCAGCATGGTAATTTGATTTTCAACTGTGCCTACTGTCCCTCAGCAACAAGGATAGCCCAAGCCAGCAGGTATGTAGGAATGTGGTTGAGAATGAGTGAAGAGTGTGCCCTAAAGGTTGGCCCCAATCCCTGGTGGTGCCTGAATAAATAAAGGATGAATATCAGTTTCTTTCCAGGGCTTAAACTCCTTATGTTTTATAACCATATCCCAGTGAAGAATTAATTCATCTCCTCTGTGATCAATTATATTGGCAGTCCAGGTAGGCAGCTGTTGCCTTTGAGCTTCAACACATGCCAGGTGGCTGTACCACAGCTCCCTTGTGCATTAGAGGGAAGAAAGAAATGAGTTATAGGGCTGCTAATCTCTGCCTCGACAGCTGGAGGATGAAGCTCTAGGCTGGTTCTTTGTAACAGGAAGGAAATTCTGAAAGTTGGAATGTGAAGAGAAAGCTTAAAAAGTTCTTGCATCTGCTGGATTTGTGGGCTTTGTGGGAATGGTAGTGCTCAGATGCCTTCCAACACAGTGTAAAGGCACAAACTTGGAGATCAGGAAATGAAGGATTCCATTCAAGGTAGGACAACTTCACAAAGCGAATACATTTCCAAGACAGTAGTAACACAGGAAAGGGGAAGACCAAGGGAAATGATTTCTCCCTCCTTTTTCTTCTTGCTGGGGGAAAAGAAAGTTACTCCAAAGACTAGATGTATAATGATCTTCCTGGGTAGTCAGGACTGTCACTCTCTCAGCAGCTGTAAACTATAAGATCCACTTTGCCTCTGTTTCTCTGAGAATAGAGAAAAACAAAAAACCTACATACAACTGTCACCAGAGTGCGTTTTTTTTTTTCTTTTGAGACAGGGTCTCTCACTCTGTCACCCATACTGAAGAACAGCGACACAATCATAGCTTCCAGTAGCCTTAAACTACTGAACTCAAGTGATCCCCTTGCCTCAGCCTCCAGAGTAGCTGGGACTATAGGCCTGCACCACCAGGCTGTTTCCAGAAAATCCCAGGACAGCTTAGAAATACAGCTCCCCAAACTGAGAGGGAACCAAGAGGCCAAGGAATGATTCAAACAAGAGGAGTCTGACGAGTTAGATGAATTTATTAGAAGTTGCTCCTGGGCAGCATGAGATTTCCTCCATAGGAGCTTTCTTACAGGCAAAATCCCCATCTTCTCATTTGGCAGTGTTGCTTTAGATCTCTTTCTAGTGAGTAATGCAAAGTTTTTACATTGTAGTTTTGTTCCTTCACAGTGAAACAAATCATACCGGTTCAGGACCATCATCACATACTGTCATGCAACCTATGTTATGTTGTAATTTTCCACCAGGCACGGATTTTACTATTACAATTAGCTGAAAGGCACTAGGCAAAGCAGCTCTAAAGCAGTTAGGGCCAGTTTGTGCTCACCATTTCAAGGTCAAAAAGTTCTAGACACTTCTTTCCCTTCCTTCCAGTAGTTACCTTGGTAGCTGTCTAGTCTACTTTGCAACAATTTTGGTGAACACTCCAGCCTGGCATAGTGTTATGTGATGGGGAACCTGCATTTTTCCCTCACATGCTTGGATAGTTTTTCTATTTTCCTGTAGAGACAGGGTCTCCCTATGTTGCTCAGGCTGGTCTTCAACTCCCATCCTCCCCCACTGGCCTCTCAAAATTCTGGGATTATAGGAGTGAGCCACCACAATCAGCCTGCTTTTAAAAAAAGTATTTACATGAAATATTATGGAATGTGCAATGCTGTTTCCAGCTTTTAGCTTAGTATTTTCATCATAAGCATTTATTTCCCCTTATTACAAAAATGTTCTTGGCAAACAATTTTCTTTCTTTCTTTTCTTTTTTTTTTTTTGAGACAGAGCCTCAAGCTATTCCCCTGGGTAGAGTGCTGTGGCATCACAGCTCACAGCAACCTCCAACTCCTGGGCTCAAGCGAGTCTCTTGCCTCAGCCTCCCAAGTAGCTGGGACACAGGCACCTGACACAACGCCTGGCTATTTTTTTTTGGTTGCAGCCATCATTGTTGTTTGGCGGGCCCTGGGCTGGATTCGAACCTGCTACCTTAGGCGTATGTGGCTGGTGCCTTAGCCACTTGAGCCACAGGCACCGAGCCAACAATTTTCTTTTTTGAGAAAAGCCTCAAGCTATTGCCCTGGGTAGAGCTCTGTGGCATCACAGTTCACAGCAACCCCCAACTCCTGGGCTCAAGAGTCTCCTGCCTCAGCCTCCCAAGTAGCTGGGACCACAGGAGCCCGCCACAACGCCCGGCTATTTTTGGGTTGCAGCCGTCATTGTTGTTTGGGGGGGGGGTGCTGGATTCGAACCTGCCACCTTGGGTATACGCAGCTGGCGCCTTAGCCACTTGAGCTCCAGGTGCTGAGCCTCAGACAGCTTTTTGTTATGAAAAATAAAACTGCTGGCTTAGCACCTGTAGCTCAGTGGGTAGGCGCCAGTCACACACAGTGGAGCTCCTGGGTTCAAATTCAGCCCAGGCCTGCCAAACAATAACAGCTATAACCAAAAAATAGCTGGGCTTTGTGGCAGGTGCCTGTAGTACCAGATACTTGGGAGGCTGAGGCAAGAGAATCGCTTAAGCCCAAGAGTTTGATGTTGCTGTGAGCTGCGATGCAATGGCACTCTACCCAGGGTGACAGCTTGAGACTCTGTCTGGGAAAAAGAAAAACAAAAAACTGCCACACATCTTTGTACCTACACCCTCGAAAATAAGTGTAAACATTTAAAAATAATACAACAAGGTAAAAATCACCCCAAATCCAATCACTTAAAAAAATATTCGTATTTTAATTAATAGACCTCTATGCTTACGTATATATATTCAGATATATCTGAATTTCAGATTATCGCCCTATGAGAATTTTAGGTCAAAAAATTTGGCCTTGTTTAAGGCAACTTGTAATTTCTTAGTCCTAGAATTTTCACCTAGTTACAGGTAACTTCTTTGGGGGTTGATTTTAACTTCAAATCCAGAATGTACCACAAATCCACACAGCAGGCAAGGCACTATTTTTAGTCCTTATGGAAACAACGCCCTTAGTTTAGAAAGGTGTTAGGGTCCCGATTACACACACACATATACACACACATATCACAGCCTCGTGAGGCCCTGAGGCGGTTCTTCACGTGACTCCGCCGCTACTCCTTTAAATGCCCGCTCACGTGACCGAGGACTCGCCCACCCGGAGGAAATTCAGGCTGTCAGGGTAACCAGTCATTCCTCCCCCACTTTCCTAGTCCTAAGGTTTCTAGCGTTCCCTCCCCGGAAGCCACAACGCCCCTGGAGCCTTTATCTTCCTTTTCTCCGTCGTGTCACCTTTCCTCACTCCTTCCTGTTAGTCGCTGGCCTTAAAGCGCCCTCTTCCCCGACAGAATCTCACTTTCTGGAAGAAAGGCCGGAAAAGACTACAACTCCCGGGGGGCCCCGCTCGTACCCGTGGCGCGCAGTGTAGGTTGGGGGCTGAGGTCCCACGATCTCCTGGCCGCGTGTGTTCCTGAGCAAGCGTACTACAGGTTCCGTGGCGCCTAGCGCTCAAGTCGGGCCTTGAGCGGGCCGGGGTGGGGTGGGGAGGGGCGGGGCGGAGCTGGAGAGGCCGGAGCTGGCGGGCGGAGGAAGGGGGTGGGAGCGGAGGCGATGGAGGGGAGGAGTGGGGGCATGGGGGAGGGAAGGGGAAGGGAGGTAGGAGGCGGGGCCGAGCAAGAGCAGGGACTGGAATCCGAGCCGGCGGTTGCAGTGGAGGCGGTGATGTCGGTGCAGGTTGTGTCAGTAGCGGCTGCCGCCAAGGTGCCTGAGGTGGAGCTGAAGGACCTGAGCCCCTCCGAGGTGGAGCCGCCACTGGGACTGAGCACGGTGGCGGTGGGCGCCATGGGCCCCCAGGCGGGCGGCGGAGACCCTGAGGCTCCAGCTCCCGCTGCGGAGCGGCCCCCGGCTCATGGCCCGGGCTCGGGGCCCGCCGCCGCTCTCAGCCCTGCCGCCGGGAAGGTGCCTCAAGCGTCGGCCATGAAACGAAGCGACCCGCATCACCAGCACCAGCGGCACCGCGACGGTGGCGAGGCCCTGGTCAGCCCCGACGGCACCGTCACCGAAGCGCCGCGCACAGTCAAGAAGGTATTGGGGCCGGGCTGCCTCTCGACGAGAGGAAGGGAGGGCGGGGAACCGCAGATCCTCTCCGCACAGCGGCACCACCCTCCACGCCTTCCCTTCTGATCACAGGAGCAGAAAGACCCCTGTACCCTCAAACCCACTTTCTCAGAGATACCTCCACTGGCCCCGAGTATTGGGGAGCGGAGACTGCAGGTCGCACGACCATACTTCGCTATGAATAACATGGAGGTAGCGCTCTCCTCTGCTACTTGGAATGGGCAGGGGAGGAGAGGCCACCTAATACTATTTCCCGCTTCTCCAACAGTCCCGTGTGTTATTTTGCATGTTATTGGGGAGAAGACCCCTGTGGTATAGAAAAACTTTACCGCTTACGGCAGTTCACCCAGCAATAAGAGTGAACAGCTCTTTCTACTTGGAAAACAAGTAAGCAGTATTTACTTTGCATTGAAATCCCCAGAGTTGTCTGGTTTCTGTTCATTTGATGACTTTCTTCTGCCTTTCTGTGGCCAACCGCTTCCATAGAGCAGTACCGATGTTGTGCCCTTCATTTCTAGCCACTGCAATTAAGTCTGTCTTCTCTGAATGTAGAGGGCTAATGGAGAGATTCTCTTCACTATTTTATCTCAAGAGGTTGGTCCTTCCTGCTTAGTAATTGGTCACCATGATTATTAGACTCTCTATGAAAAATTTACTGTTCTGTTGGTTCCTTTAGTATAGTATGAAAGCATTAGGAAAAAATGCTGCTCCTTTTGAGAAAGGCGATCATTGTGGGGTTTTCTGTCTCAGGTGTCAGTTTTTCAGGAGGCCTCAGAATACTGAAGAGTTAAGTGTGCCTAGATGTATCATATCCCGGTATTAACTGTACATTGGCTATGTGTGTTGTGTTTCTTTCCCTCTTAAAGCAAAATCAGCACAGTAAAAAAAAAAAAAAAAAGGACAAATATTGGAAAAGAGATGTGGATCGGATAAAAAAGGAAAAAAGGATTATGGCTATAATTTCCTAGGCACAATATGAACGCAGTGATTTATGGTTTTTTAAAATTGCCCTGAATGATTTTTAATTGCTTTATCAGAACAGCAATAAAGGAATATGAAGTCTATATTAGCTTTACTGTATAGCACTAAGCTGAATTGGAACCTTGGATCTACCCTAACTTTTTGGTGTAATAGCCTCATGATTAAGATACAGCAGATAATACTTTCATTCTAACTATTCAAATATAGGTGACAAAAGACGTCAAAGGGAAGACTGAGGGAATTTGTGTAATAATGCTTTAGGACAGTGTCCTTGTCATTTGCAGTATGAAACTTCTCTGGGAGGAATTACAGTAAAAAGAGGCAACAGCGAGAGCAGTACTGATAGTTGTCAGATATGAGTTTGGAAACATGAAGCATATTTCTGTGAGAAACTTGATATTAATAATTAATATCAATTCTTTTTCTTGTGATCAGGAGTGTTTTTGTAATTTGTAATTTGATTAGCTCTCTTGAGGGTAAAAGTATTTATCAAATTGCTTTTATAGCATGAGGTTGATAGGCAGACCTGAGTTTGAAATGAGTACCTGAGTACCCTTACTACTCATTTTTGGGTAATTTTCAAATTCTGCAAATCAGTTTTTTCTTCTATAAAATGAGAATACTAATTATGATTGAGGATTAGAAATATTTGTAAATTAGCATTGAATTTGGCACATAGAATAGGGTCTTAAGAAATGATAATTTTTATTACGAAGAATTTACTTTTTATATCTGCCATCATGGCTTAAGTGCACGTAAACTTTTCCTCCTCTGAAGGGTACACATAGTTCAATTGATTCTATAAAGAAGTTTAAAAAAAATCGCAAGCTAAAAAAAAAAAAAAATCACAAGCTAGCATACCAGAGACTGTTTTTCTTAATCCTAGATGTGCTGCTTCACCATTTTCCTTGTTGCTGAACCACCTTCTTCTTGTTTTTTCAGCATCAAAATATATGTTCCATGATTTACTCAGCGGCCTAAGGCTATAGAAGACAGGGCTGAGCTTGTCTTACAATGTTAATTGCACCAAAAAACAACTTCTCTGCTGAAAGTTAAAGTAGATAAAGCTCTGGGCAAAGATACAGCTGGATGACAAAAAAAAGGACATTGTTGAGCTGCTTTTTGTGGGCAGAACCTTCACCATTCTTGATATTGATTGGCTAAATGAAAACAAGTACATAAAACTGCCTTTCTTTCCCAAGTTGAAAGTTACCTCACCAAAGGATCGCAGTGTGATGTTTTGATTTGTTAAGCCTTTGTTGATTCTTAGATCGTCCATTTAAATCATCATTCTGACCTTTACTGCTCTATTTTTATTATAGTATATGGAGGGACTAGGGATACTAGTATTGAAATAGCCGCCTTTGGCTATGAAATTGCCAAAGGCAATTATTGTCTGCCAAATTTTTTTATTTTAAGTCACATTTCCATTGATGGTTTCCCTTACTCCATTCATGTATCTGTCATCAGTGTTCCTCTTTCTGTTACTCTGCTCACACACTTAAGGGAAATGAACTTTTTACAAGAGCTAGAATTATCAAATGCACTAGTTAATAAGAGTGAACATATGGTGTGCAGGTTACTGAGTCACGACTTATCTTTGACATCTATCTGTCTATCCTATAACTTGCGGTGCTCTTGTTATGGCTACAATATGTTTATATACGTACTACGTGTATAATGTCCTTCTATATAAGCTGACATTAAGTGAACCTGATAAACCAAAAATCTCTGTAAACAGCAGTTTGTGAAATGAGAAGATAAGTTCCATCATGAGTAGGTGAGAGGATTTCTTCCCTGTGTTCTTGAAAATAGGTGATAAGGAATGTTGGCATACAGCAGGAAAACAAGGCAGGAGAGGATTTATTTCAGAAAAGGTAAAACTTTGATAGTAAGACTGCAAGCCTAAGAACCTCAACTGGTTTGTGCTTACGTCAGTGTCAGTAATGACCATGTTCAAACAGACTCTTTATTGCTTTTGGCAAACATATTCACCTTGCACTGACTTTGTTGCTGTCAAGAGAGAATGAGTTGAGCTATGTTAGCACTTTCTTGCCCGGAATTGTTTAAGCTTTTGATTTGGTTAATTATAGATTACTGAAATGGAATGTTTTGGATCTGGGCATGGGAATGTGGAAACAGTATGACTCCTTTGCCAGTCAGAAAAGAACAGCCTTGGAAAGTGTTCAGTAAGGCAGTTGGTAATTGGACTTTAATCATAGTTACCATTAATTGGCCTTTAATGTGCCAGAAGTTGTCATAGGTATTTCTGTAGGTGGCATTATCTCTGTTTTACAAATGAGGAAATGAGGTCCCTAGAGGTTAAGTGTCTTGCCCAAGGTTATACATCTAGAGAGTGGAAGAGGTAGAACTTAAACCCACTAATTCTAACTTCTTAAATGGTGAGTTCAGGGCTGCTCCCAGAAGTCTTTTAGAGTACTAAGTGAACCCTTAGGTGTGTCTGTCTAAGGCTTAGGTCATTCCAAGACCAAAGTAAGGAGGGACTAAGTCAGGGCTTTTGAAAGAGGACAGGAGAAAATTATACAAATGTAGAACCTCAGAGAACTGTAAAACTAGAAGAAAGGAAGAAGAACATTTTATACAGAAAAAGAGCAGTATATTAGTAATTTATTAATAATTTGAAAATTTTATCCTTAGAGTAAATCCTGAAAAGTGTAATTCTCCTTCCTGTTCAGCTAACACTTTTTCCCTTTCTTTAAGCCCCACCTTCTCTACTAATCAATCTCTGGGGGGCAGCACCTCAAAAGAGTAGGGCTCCAGCCCCATATGCTGGAGGTGGCAGGTTCAAACCCGACCCGGCCAAAAACTGCCAAAAAAAAAAAAAAGTCAATCTCTGATTAAACCTCTTGAAAAAAGTAGAAGGGAAAGCATACTGAGACATATTCTGGCTATGTACCAAGCTTTGTACTTAGAGCTTCACATGTATTATTTTATTTGCTTCTTTTAAGAGCTCTCAGAGATCAGTATTGTTATTGTTATCATTGTTTTATTGAGGAAACTGAGGGTTGGAGAGATTAAGGGATTTGTCTGAAGGTTACAGTAATGTGATAGAGCTAACAGAACTCTTGATCTGTTTGACTCTGAAGCCCAAACTCTGCTGTTTTTCAATTCAACATTTCTCTGTTCAAAACTCAGGATTGAACTTTTTAAATCTTAATCTGTAATTTTTGTGGATTTATTATTATTATTATTATTTTGCAGTTTTTGGCCCGGGCTGGGTTTCAACCCGCCACCTCCGGCATATGGGACTGGCGCCCTCTTTTTAAATTTTTTTCTTTTTTGAGACAGAGCCTCAAGCTATCCCCTTGGGTAGAGTGCCATGGCATCGAAGCTCATAGCAACCTCCAACTCCTGGGCTCAAGCGAGTCTCCTGCCTCCA
>CAUYQV010143484.1:0-18570 GCA_963574575.1 Galagoides demidoff
TTTTGTATGTAGCAGGTGTTAGCTTTTCATTCCTTTTTAAGGCTAATAAAAGCTTTGTGGCTTTTTTTTTTTTTTTTTTTTTAGACGGAGCCTCATGCTATCCCCCTGGGTAGAGTGCCATGGCATCACAGCTCATAGCAAACTCCAACTCCTGGACTCAAGCGAGTCTCCTGCCTCCGCCTCCCAAGTAGCTGGGACCACAGGCGCCCACCACAACGCCCGGCCATGTATTGTCTTTTTTAATGCATGTGATTCATATCTGTATTACAAGGAACTTATCAAATTTATTATAAATACCATATATTACTATTCAGTTACATAAAGACAATAGCCAAATCAGGTTACAGTTACTGTTTTTCTCTTTCATCTTAGGAAGTGGTATCAATCCATACAGTGCCAAGATCATAATATCAGCAACTTCAATTAAACTTAACACATTGATTCTGCCAAAATTTGTTTTTTAATTTCAATTCATGATCATTAAAGAGAAATATGCAAAATTACACTTAATCTAACGTACTTTGATATTATTATTAAAATAAAAATATAACAAAACAAAAATTCAAATAGAAGGCAGCCATCCTTAAAATATCTAATAAATAAAATCTATTTAAGAAGTTCGTCATCCTCTTTTGAGACAGAATCTTACTCTATTGCTTGGGCTAGAGTGTTGTGGCATCAGCATATTTCACAGCAACCTCAAACTCCTGGGTTTAAATGATAGTCCTGTCTCAACCTATCAAGTAACTGAGAATACAGGCACAAGCCACCATGCCTGATTAATTGTACGTATTTTGTAGAGACAGGATCTCACTCTTACTCAGGCTGGTCTCCAACTCTTGAGCTCAACCAATCCACCTGCTTCAGCCTACCAGAGTGCTAGGATACAGGTGTGAGCCACCATACCTGGGAAACACTTTCCTAAATCCTTTTAAGCAAAGTGTCTAGATGGACACTAGCTTATCTAAAGTTACTATCAGAGAAAATTACAAAAAGAAAAATTATTTATTCTGTTATCTTCTGATTGGTTTAATAATGTAATATCAAAGACTGCATTTGCAAGTATGGACTGTATATGTATAAAATACTACATATAGAAAATGTATTATATAATACATTCCTGATTAGAAGCTAAGTTTAATAGCTATAATTATCTTAATATTTCTAATATATTCCACTTAATTAATTTGATAGTAATGAAGTATACGTCTATTAAGTATATACATAGGAATAGTAACAAACATATACATTGATGTAGCAATTACTCTCTGAAACATTTTCTTTTGTTCCCTTTCAATTCTTAATTTTGATTATTTTCAATATTCAAAAATTCACCGTAGTTTCTTACAATTCAGACCATTGGCTCTGGTCTTTCTTTTCCCATCTCTTTCAATCCTCTCACTACCTGTCTACACTGAGTCAATTCTTCAGACTAAGATAGCATGGCTTATTCTGAAACCTCTTCTCAAGTCTCTTTCAGATACAAGATGTTGTAAAATCCTCTATGTTTCTTTGCATAACCTAAATCACAAATATATTTGCATATCCAATATTGTCTTTTATTTATACCAGTAGAATCTCTGCAAGTTGACCACCCAATGGATTGTAACAAACTGATCAACATACAGAAGTGGTCCGCATAGGGAAGTAGGACTATAGTACTGATACATAACATGTGTTGCATTTCAGGTCTATGAAACTTAAGGAGGTCATCAATGTAGAAAGGTGGTCAACTATGGAGGCTCCACTGGAATTCAAACCTAATTAAGTCCATAAAGTAATCTGATATTACATATCAGTACTTAATACATGTAATTACTCAAAAAATGTGCTGACTGAGAGGTCACATAAATTATTTTCAAAAAAAATTAAAAATTTCTTGGATATCCCAAAATATCTATCTTGATTTTCTTCAAATCCAAAATACACAATTTGACTCATTTTTCACAAACTTGTTTTCCCAGTCACATTCTCACCTGCCACTTGGCTAAGTGTTGTTTTCTTGTTTTACTTTAAATGAAATCACATAGTATAAAATTAATCATTTAAATATTCAGTAGTATTTGGTACCTTTATATTATAAGATACAACTACCACAGCTATAAATTCCAAAATCTTTCCACCCACCAAAAGAAAACTATACCTACAAAGTAGTCATTTACCATTCCTTCCCACCTCCCCTAGTCCCTGGCAACTACTGATATGCTTTATCTACCTATGCACATTTCATACGAATGAAATTATTCACTATATGATCTTCTGCAGCTAGCTTATTTCCCTTAGCATAGTGTTAGGAGGTTCATCCACACTGTAGCCTACATCAATATGTCATTTATTTTATGGCTGAATATTATTCCTCTGCACACTATATATACCCAATAGCCACTTGTTCTTTGATGAATATTTTTTCAACCTTTTTGACTATTGTAAAGGGTGTGGCTATGTCTTCTGTGTACACATATTTGCTTAAATATGTTTCCAATTCCTTTCATTATTGCACTTAAGATTTGGTGGGACATATGTTAATTCTATATATAACTTTTAAGAAATGCTAATCTATTTTTTGTCACAGTGATTGCATCATATTATATCCCCAATATATTATAACTGCAATGTATAAGGGTTCCATTTTCTCCATATCTTCACCAGTTGTTATTTTTCTATTTTTTTTAAAAAAGACCTCCCTATGAATATGAACTGATATCATAATTTGCATTTTACTACTAGCTAATAATGTTAAGCATTTTTATGTGATTTTTTGCCCATTTGTGTATCTTTGGGGAAATTTCAATTTAAGTCTTAAGCCCATTTGTTCCTGGGATATTTATAATTTGGCTGTTGAATTATTGTAATCCGTATATTTTAAGTACTAGCTCTTTTATGGACATGTGATTAGCAAACACTGTTCCATCTTGCGTGTTGTCTTTTACTTTATTGACAATGGCCTTTCACAAAGATAGTTTTTAATTTTGGTGAAGTTTATTAAAATTTTCTTTCTTAAAACCAGGCTGCTAGTTTCCAAATATTGGAGGAGTCGAGTAGGGAGAAAAATTTCTTCCATTTTGTTATAATTTACTAAATTCTTGTAAAGTTATAGATAACTTAAGACAGAACATTTCTTTATGTCATTTAAATAGAGAACCAGCAAACACTTTAAGAAAAAATTATAAAACATCATTATTTACTTAATCTTATGTAATTTTTGTTCTGATTGGTCTTTATTAGCAATTTCGTTAACCCATCTCTATTTCTTTATTAGAGTTCTAGAAATTTTTATTTAGTCCATTAATCCTAAAGTTATCAGAGATTTGTATTTGAGAGTACTCATTAGAGTGTTTTCCGTGAATCTAATTCTAAATGCTTTTAGAGAAATTTTTTCAAAAAAATATTTTTGACTGAGCACAGTGGCTCATACCTGTAAACCCAGCACTCTGGGAGCCTGAGGCAGGTGGATTGCTTGAGCTCAGGAGTTTGAGACCAGCCTGAGCAAGAGTGAGACTCCATCTCTACTAAAAATAGAAAAACTAGCTGGGCATTGAGACAGAAGGCTGAGGCAGGAGGATCCCTTGAGACCAAGAGTTTGACACAGATTTACCAGTTAGATGTAGGTTGTTGGTTACAATGGAGCTACTATAATTTATAATGTTATAAATTTGAAAGCCCTTTAAGACATTTTTATTTACTTGGCTAGAATGCCATAAGCAGTGAATTTTATCTCAACATCAGGAGAAAACACAAGCAGATTCTTACTATAAGGAAAATAGTGAGATAGAGAATGAAGAAAGTTCTACATGTTAACTTTATAGTTGCAGGGTCTGTTTTCTCTAATTTAAATGATGATGATTTCAGCTCTGAACTTTCCTGAATGTCATTTGACCATCTATTTAAAAATGTTCAGAAGAACAAGACATGATATAGATACTGGGATCCCAGAATAGTTGGCATGCCTTGTGTTTGACGTTCCTATTTTACTTACTAATTTCTCAAGAACAAAGAATAATACCCTATGAATTCTGTTAGAGAATTTCAGAAGTTTGGATTGTTGCTTTTGGTCACTTACCTAATAGCTTTTGACCAGACATTCTGTACCCACCACAGAGAATGTTTATTTTAGGTCTTATAAGATTTTCAGAAATAAACAAAGTTAAGTCATAAGAGATACGCAAAGCCAAATCATAATTAAAGTGTTCACAAACATTTTAACACAAGCATGTGGATTAAACAAAATATAAATTACATACACATGAACAACTGATAGTAAACTTAACAGTGTGTACATTGTGAAGAATACAAAGTTCTCAAACCAGAAATAATAGTTCCCTTCGCACCAGAAAGAACTTAGCAGAAAGAACCAAAAGTCTTTTCTTGTCTCACAAATAATGTAAAATTCTTTATTAAGACAGCCTCACCCAAGCCAAATCCTGATAAAGTGGAGAGTTTATACCAAATATAGAGAACAACCATGAAGTTATTTAAAGTACATCAACATTAATGTGATACTAAATATATATTCAGTAAAGTGATTCTGTACTGAAAACCTGCTCTTTGCCAAAATAGCATTTTCAAAATAAATGCGTTGGCAGGTGAGCATGTAAGCAGGAATTTACCGCCATATGATATACTAAGTACATCATTAATAAATCAGTTATTTTAAAAACCATCTTAGTTTGACTTGATTTTTCTTAAAATTATCTTAGTTTGAGATTTATTTCCAAAAATCTTACTTAATATGCTTTACTTGCCTATTTTGTTAATTTATTGCATTATAAGTAAAGACACTGCTGATTATGGTGAATGACTAGTGTCCTTGATTTTGTAGACATTGATAAATAAATGAATTAAATTTATCCTATAGCTTATGAAATTTTGTGCCTCAGTTGGGATGACATGAAATGTTAACAGATTATTTCCTGAGGGTAATTACTGAGAGAAAAAAAAATCATGCACTTACTGTGCTAAACAATGCATACCTTCATTGATATTTAATAGATAACTTAAAACTACACTGTGGAAGCCTGTCTTCTTGATTTAACAAATGTAGAGTTTACACAAAACAGAAATAAAGCCAGGATTCTATACTTGGTGTACCCATCTATTTTTAAAAGTAAGGATTTCCAGTAGCAGATGGCATTTCACACAGAAAAAAAAAAAAAAAAGATTTGCTTTGACACTGTAAATTAACAGATTGGTTACAACTATGCATGTATGGATTAATACATTTGAAATCTGTTTCCTTATGGAGGTAGAAAAATTTCTATACAGATTTTTATGAGAATTTTAAGGCATCTTATTCTAACCTTTAAATCGAAGATTCAATATACATTCACATGTTTTGTTAAAAACACATTTGTATGATTCAAATTAGTTGAAATTAGTTAACTGTAGGTCTGAACTTTTCTAGGAAGAAACTTGTCATTTGGAAATATGTCAATTTTGAAACTGATTCTGATAAGAATATGTACAGTGTTGTATTATGTATTTCCTTCATTGCAATACAGGACTGTAAAATAACAAATGCAGTCAGTGCAACCTAAATCTTGGTGCCCTCAATGAATCTCAAACAGTAATAAAAAAAATGACTATAGAATATATTTGTTTTTCACATAATGTATTTTGGCTATAGAATTAACGTACAATTTGTAAGCCAGCTATTCACACGTTTTCAACAATTGTGAATGAAATGTGTGTATAACTCTAAAATATGGTTTTCCATTACTATTGTAGTACACACCTCATTTTCTATTAGAAAATATTTTACATTGATTAACAAAAGAACATACAGAATTTTATTTTCATTCACTTTCACTACTGAAGGGGTTTATTTTTCTTTTTTCTTTTTTTTTTTTTTAATTGCTTGGCCGGGGCCACGTTTGAACCTGCCACCGTCAGTATATGGGGCTGGCTGGGGGTTACTTTTTAATGGCCTACTGTCTTGTCTTAAATTATCAAATCCATATTGTAAAAACATGCATTATAATGGGAAAATTGGGTTATTAGCAAAACAGCTTTATATCCTCTCCCAAAAGAAAGTCATTGTCACCTAAATTACAACAATAAGTATATCTTTCCTGCTTTGAGGGTTTTTAAAAAACTTTTTACATAGATATAACGATTACTGAGCTTAAACCTCAGCATACTATGGATGAGTTTACCTAACATATAAACAATGGCTCTTTTCCCAATATTCACTTGCAGTAATTTTACCAATGCATTTTATGCTTTCTTATAACTCTTATTTCTCCCTACCTGAAGCCACTCAAATATATTATTTACCTTATATCCTCCTTATAACTTAAAATTATCTAACAAAGTGACTGTACTATAAATAATATCACTCTACGTGCTACAAATTATATTTCTGAATTGTCATATTATCAATAGGTTCATTTTGCTTGATCAAAGTACTTATTTCATGAAGAAAGGTGCTAACTCCTTAGCTGGAGACTTTTAATAAGGTCAGAGGACAACATATAGCAGACTTGAAAATACAACAAGAAGATGACATAGCCATTGATTGTCACATAATTGGGGAAGCCACACCAAATGAGTTTAATAATTGGGTCTTGATTCCCCTTAGAGGCTTAACCTAAGTATCATGAAAGAAGCAGTCAGAGGACATAAAACACAACTTAAGTTCATCTTTTATCTGTTGAAGATCTCATGGACTCAAACCTGGGACAGTGGTCAGCAAGGGAGACAGCATGACCATGGAGAAATCATGAAACTTACACCAAACTCTAGCATACAGCCTGGACACCTGTACAGGCATACATTGCTTCATGTTTCATGTGTTCTCCTGTCCTGCTTCTCAGGAGTCTTTTTATTGGGTACCACAACCCAGTATATGGGCAAGAATGCTCAGCAGTCAGTAGTTAGCAGTCAAGATTAAAAGTGAGAGAGGGGAGATTACAGCCCCCAGGAAGGTTGGGTAAAGGTAAACAGGGACATAGGGTAATGGAACATATGAAGCAGCCAGAAAACATACTGAGAGAAAAGAAAGGGGAGAAACAATTTTCGCCCCTTTGAGCTATCTTAATTTTCCTAACTTAGCTCACCTGTACTGTTGGATCCCTACCAGGGGACAGTCACATACACATTCTCCTGCCTGGGCACTTTATCCTGAGTTGGAAGGTGCATGAGGAATTCAGCCTACCTTCTCACACAATCATCCTCCTTTTTTATTTAATCAGTGGAATACTTTCCTCTACCCAGTATATAAACTGTAGCAGGTACCATGATTCTTCAATACAATCAGTCTTATGTAATAAAAAAGTACCATGATTTCTTTAAGTTTCGAACACAGACTTAAAAATCTGGATAATTATTTTGGTGAGATGTTCCATGGTTTATATTTCTCATTTCTAACATTTGCCAAATGTTTCCTGAACCTCTGCTAAAATATGGGAGGGGTCTGCCAAAGGGAAAGAGAAACAAAGAAATTCTAATTGTAATTACTATTTAAAATAGATCACTCACTGACACACTCCTCCTGCCCTCCCTATCTGAGGGTTTAGTTAAGCCAAATATTTTAGTTTGTTGAGTGAGGAGAGAATCCATTAGCTTCTGAATGCAGACAATCATCATATATATATATGTACATGCACAAATCCACCACTTTTATTCAACATAGTTTAGGAAATCCTAGATATAGCTATAAGGTAAATGACATAAATAAGTTCACTAAAATCTCAGGAAGCCTCAATCCCAAGGCTTCAAAAAGCTTCACTTTGTAAATTCTCTTTCCATTTACTTTTCCAACATTGTGGAATTTTGATCTCTAACAGGGGTATCTAAATGAAGATCAAACATCATGAAATCTACTCTAGTATCTATTCTGAAATTGAGTTTCATCTTGCTACATCTTTTTACCCCATCTTAATACATAGGATATTACTTGAATTGGCATTTATGTAATTTCTACCAACTGATTATACTTTTTCCCTTTATTTTAATTGTTATAGCTCCATAATAATGGTATATCTTTATATTGCACATGTGATGTTGAAACAGGCAAGTTCTCAGCCCACCTCCCTCCTTCTACCTCCCCCTAGAGTTGACTCTGGGAACGGACCTGCCTCTCTCCTCCTCCCTCCCCCCCAACCCTTGGAACGGGACAAGTTCCCAGCTCACTTCCCCCCTCAGAGGCGATTCCAAGAACAGGCTTCAGAACAAGGAAGCAGAAAAATCCCAAATTCAAGTTCCCGGTGAACAATAGTGGAAATTTACCCAGATTGTAACTCCCAAGCTGTAACCCCCTCCACCCCTACCCTGAGCGTGCCCGCTCAAAAATTATATAAGGCAACCTGCCCTCTACTGGGATGAACTGTCTCAGAGCAGTAGTCCCCTGTGCAGATTCAATAAATCTCTGATTGATTGAACTTAAGTGGGGTCTGAGTTTAGGAGTACAACATCTAGAGGCCCCACTGAGATTCATCAGATTCCCACCTGGACCCACCACCCAGCTCTAGAGTAAGGCCTTGGAGGGATGCTGCCCCTCTGCCTTGGGACCTCTCGGGGCACAGATTCCTAAATTTTCCATTTCGGTAAGTTCGTCTGGATCTCTAGAGACTCTGGGGGAAATAGACTGGCTGGATGCAGTGAAAGTCTGTTCCCGAAGCAGAGATGAGACACCCCCCTGTCTCTCTGGTATATGTTTGGGTTGTTTGTTTCTGTGTTGTTATGTTTGCAGCCCATTATTAGACTTTTCTGGTATTAGCAGTCTTTTGGACTGTTTGGATTTCAGGCTAGTCCTGTTCTAGTAATTGCAGTCTTCTATTGGGTTGTCCTCATTTTTGTAGTCAATTGTGATGGTTTGTGCATCTTTTGTATGTTCTGAGTTTTGTATGAGTGAGTGAGTGAAAGAGTTTAGATGTGACTCCATGGCCCTGAGACTATGGAGTCCGAGTGGACCTTGACCCACCGTTCCACAACTTTATCATACAGCTTAGTGGTGGGCCCCTCAGGGTGACCTGGAGTGGGGTTTATACCTCCCCACCTATGCCAGGATAGAATTTTCATCCCTTTGGGGATGTGGCTGGGAAGGCACCTGAGTGAGGGTCAGGCACAGATCTGTGCCTGACTGATTTTCTGTCTGTCTGTCTCCTTTGTTCTCCATGTCAGACCTATGTGTCTTCTTGTCTTCTGCAGGATTGGATATCAAGAAACTCTCTAAGAATCCCATCCTGTGGAAATTAGCCTTTTGCCTCCTTTCTCTTATGTCTCCTATGTGTCCCACTGCCATCAACATCACTTTCAGGGTGGGAGTTGGACTCTTAATGTACAGTTTTGCCCTAGAGTATTAGTCTGTTTAATAGCATGCTGTGCTAATTGACTCCTATCTTACTGAAATGGCCCTTTTGTACTTTCTCATTTCATTTTGACACTGTAGTACAAATCACCCACTTGCATCGATGAGCCTCTCTTTCCGGCAATTAAAGAGTTAGTACAAAGTTTATTAAAAATGTCTTTCTATCTTTTTGCCTGCTAAATATGTGGTACCAGCTCTCAGCAGAAGACCCAAGGTCAATTACTCATTTGGAACTACTGAGAGAAAAAAAAAAAAAAGTCCTCTTTACTTTTTGAAACAACAGCCTTTTTTCTTTCTGAACTGGCATTATACTGCATGGCTTTCATTCCGCTGATCCTCAGGTGGCCTCCAAGAAGGGGACAGGCCTCCTTTGAGGGGACGTTCCCCTGTAAACATCTCAGGACCCCTGGAGAACCCAGAGCCCTTGGGAGACTGGCTGATGATCACTCCTAAATTCACTTGTGAGTCCGCCTCCAGAAGTAAGACACTTTAACATCTACTTTTGGCTGGTGTCTGCAGACATAAATTAACTATCGATAGTATTTTTGTTATGCTTATTTGTTGTGAATTGTTGTGAAGATGTGTAACTAAAAAGTTAAATTCATTTGTTGTAATTTATGTAGACCCCTTAGGAACTTCCAAGATAAGGCCAAAAAGACAGCAACTTTAGACAGGGACCCCCAGGTTGCCGGGCCATTAGCCTGTCAGAAGCTCTCAGAGACATGTGTCAGCAGAACAACCCAACTAGCAGGGAGCTTCAGCCCTACTGACCTGTCAGGGACTCCTAGAAATGTATGTCAACATCCATCACCAGAAACACCACTGAAATAAATGCAGGGGTCCAATCAACCCCCGGGGTGTTAGATCACTCACAGGCCTGTTAAAAGTATATGAGTTTGTTCTGGTTCTAATTCTGAGAGTACAAGAGTGTGAGAGTAAGTGTAGACTAGAGGACATTGTTCATGTTGGGCCCATGTCTGTGTTGTCGTTTTATATCATTTGTTGAGTGTTTATTAGAGAATTGGTCTTGGCCTGAAACAAACAGTTCTGGAGACATTTATGAGTGGACTGCAGATCTTTTCCTTCAAGGGACCCTTCAAGACTTTGCTCCTCCTTTATTCACCTACTTGCTCTTATGTGTCCTACACCCCTCAACACCTGGTGGGCCTTTGGCATGGCAGTCATTGGTCTCTTCATCCTTATTATTCATATTGGGCTTGGTAGTGCTGCCCCTTCAGACTGATCTACTGGAGAACATGTGACCCTGACTTGTTTTTATCTTATCTCTTTGTGGTGACCTTGTTCATGCTTCTGTCCCCCAGCTGGAGAATTTTTCCCAGCTAGTTCTCTGTTGCTGGGGAAGGACTCTTCCATCAGAGCTACTGGCCCTTGATGTGAGGCCCTCTGTTTTCCTAGTCTAGGAAGGTCTCTATCACAGAAAGTGAAGAAACTCATGAACTGCATAAAGACCCCGGTGACTTGTCCCTTCTGTTCTCCCAGTATCAAGTGTTGTTACTCAGATTGTCTTTCCTTTCAGAATTCTCATGATTGAAATTTGCCTGTGGTACTCTTAGTTGCCATCAGTCAAAAGAAAGTAATTAAGTAGATTTTTATAATAATATTGTCCCCTGCTGGGTCCAAAATTCCCACCCTGTTGACTTGTTAGTACATTTATTTTGTCACCCAATCACATTTCCTGTTAAGCCTTCATTCTCACTTATGCAGGCCACAGGGTTCCCACTGGTAACAGCAGCAATGACTGGCTAAAAAAATCAGACGTAGTAAGAGGTGTTTTGATTCTTTTCACTGCCTATGAAAACTTGCCCACTCCTTTTGACAGACACCTGGCATTCCCACCTCACTGTCTCTTTCAGTATGTACTTCCTACTCAGAGTGGAGCCAACCAAGATGTTTAGGACTACTTTATTCATAACTTGACTAGGGATCAAAGGGTATGGCCTGCAATGTGTTTGTATTTAGAGATGGAAATCTGATTTCTGAGCTTACCTGAGCCTGAAAAATAAGGATTTCCTGTCTATCTCTGATTAAAAAGATCCTGTATCAATGTTATATTTCACAAATGTCTCTCATTTGTACAATATAATAATTTGATTATTTAAATTGTTAGGAAAACTGAGTCTTTATTAAAAAAAAAAAGATTCTTGCCTTTTAAACCTTCCAATTATCAGTTTGATGAGTGAATAATTAACTGTAATCCTGTTTTATGAAAAGTAAGTTTTTAAAAATAAGGGAAATTAGACAGAAAAAAATGGCATTATATAAAGAAAGAATCTTATGTAATAAATTTATCCTGAAACAGAATGATTGTTTAAGAAAGTGAAAGGCAGGGTAAAAAGTTATTAAAAAGATTTAGAATGTTTGTAAATTGTCTATATAGAATGAATAAAACTCATAAAGATTTTGTAAAGAATTTTATATGTAATCCAGTTGAGTATGTATTTCCTTTAAAATCTTTTGACTTGTAATCTTGTTTGAACAAATGTTTTAAACCTTTGATATTTGAAAAAACTTCCAAAATCAAAACTTGAAATTTAAGGCTTGTTACTTATAATTGAGGCAACAACCACATGCACTGAAGCTGACAGGTTCCGAACCTGAGGAAAACAAATTAGACTTATTTATTTTATTAAAAATGCATAGGAAACATTGTCAAATATAAAATGGTAATTAATTTTTTATAAATTATGGTCATATGTATATTCTAATACTATAAAACATTAGTCTGTCCTAAAATATTGAACTGTCTTAATGTTTATTCAAATTCCTACTGTCTTTAAAAATTCAGTATTTTTATTCCTTGTGTTTCGTTCTCTAGAAATCAAGAAAACCATTTTCCATCTCTTAAGCTATTTATAGCTTTTCAAGTATGTACTTATGAGCAGAATCTAAAACATGTATTTTTTCTCTCTTCTTAATTTCTCTAAAATTTACAAGCCTTTTGTAAGTATTCTTAATTTCTAACAATACAGTTATTTGCATAAGTTCAATAAGAATCTGTTTTGTTCTATAGGACATGATAAAGGCACTGGTTATTTTACCAAGGCTTTGGTGGAATAGCATTTCCAGAGGTGTCCAGACTGTGGTAAGGAATTAAAGTTGACTTTATAATGCCAATAAGAAAAGCCCTAAAAAACGAACTGGCAAGATACTCATCAAGAATGTTTCCTGATCTGTGTTAAGTAACAAAGGTAACTTCCTGATAGGTCTGGGAATTGAAATGTGCTTGGGAACCTCAAGAGAAGAAGAATTTACCCAATGCATACAGGTATCTAAAGGCACAAATAAAACCTGGGCTCGTGAAAGACTTCAAGTCCAACTGAGATTCCTTATAAAAGATTCCAGCAAAGCCAATTTTAAGGAAAAAAGAGTCTAGATAACTAATAATTATTCTTACTGCCCTTTACAAAAACAATCAGCATACTGAAGGTACAGTCTACTTTGACAACTGAGTTAATTCTGCTGTAATTTGTCTTTAAAAAAGAGAGAAAGTGGAGAAAGAAAACTAATTCAAAGAAAAAAAGGCTGTGGTCCACCTGTATTAAATCCCAGCCTTGTATAAATGAAACTAAAAGACTGACCAAAGAGTATAGAATTATATACAGTAGTTATAGTTGCTGATCCCATAGTTTAAGTTACTACTTTGGTTTAACAGAAAGAATGCAAATAAAGTAAAATATATAAACAGAACCATAAAAGCAGAAATTAGTGAACACTTCCAGTAAGCAAAGCTGAATTATATACAGGCCTTACCACTGATATTGTTCAAAGAGGCCTTTGTGAAAAACCACTGAAGTATTTAACCATGTTCTATTTAATCTTTTACATCTGTACATTCCTTCTCTCTGAAAAAAATCAAGGGAACTCAAATGTCAACCCCACCACAACCTTCAGGCTGGCCCCCACCAACTATCCCCAGCTATGTATCAGGATGACCCAAGTGACCCCCCAAAGCCTGTGACTCCCAGCCCTGCCTCCATGGAGGAACCTGCAGAGCACAGGACTCTGACGGGGACTTCTCCTGCAGCTCCCCTGCCATAGGGAAACCCCCTGCCACATACTGCCTGAGAGTAGGACTAAATGCAAGTGCCCCTTGGGAAGCAGGGATACTCTCTGCCAGACAGTTTTAGAGCTGGACAACACGTGGCCCTTCCTGGCTGACTTCAGTAACCTCTTCTACCTAAAACTGAAAAACTTACACAGCTGTAGGTGGGCCCTACAGCTGGAGGTGATGTTTCCAACTTATAGCCCCAGCAGCTTACACCTCTACAATGGCCAGAAAACAGACAACTTAACCTTAGTCAGAAAAAGGCTGCACAAATGAGAACCCCTCCTCCTCCTCCTCTTCTCACCCACTACTAACTCCTCCCTAGTGATTCAAATGAATCAAGAGTTTGATTCCCCAAAAAGACCAGTGGAGAATGAAATGGGCAAGTTCTCAGCCCACCTTCCTCCTTCTACCTCCCCCAGAGTTGACTCTGGAAATGGACCCACTTCCCTCTTCCTCCCTCCCCCCCAGATTCAACCCTGGGAATGGGACAAGTTCCCAGCTCACCTCCCTCCTCCTCTTCCCCCTCAGAGGAGATTCTAAGAATAGGCTCAGAACAAGGAAGCATGAAAAATCCCAAATTCAAGTTCCAAGTGAACAATGGTGGTAATTTACCCAGATTGTAACTTCCAAGCTGTAACCCCCCTGCCATGAGCTTACCAGCCACATCTCACTTCTGTAGCATGCCTGCTCAAAAATTATATAAGGCAACCTGCCCTCTACTGGGATGGACTGTCTCAGAGCAGCAGACCCCTGTGCAGATTCAATAAATCTCCGATTGATTGCACTTAAGTGGAGTCCGAATCTATCTTCAGGTTGCAGGGGTATGACAATTATTTGATATAGGCATTAAAAAAAACAAAACTAACAAACAAACAAAAAACAGAAAGATCAGTAATAAACAATCTAATTATACATCTCAAGGAATTCAAAAATGAAGACTAAACCAATCCCAAAGCAAGCAGAAGAAAAAAAAATAACTAAGAACACAATGAATCAAAATCTAAATAAGAAAATTATATACAGAAGATCAAGTAAAAGTGTTGATTCTTAGAAAAGGTAAACAAAATTGATAGATTTATTGCTGTATGAACCAGGAATGGAAGAGAAATAATTCAAATAATATCAGTTAAAAATGCGAAAGGGAATATTATAACTGACACCACCAAAAGATAAATTATTGTCTGTGAAAATTATAAAAATTACTATGCACATAAACTCAAAGACATAGAGGAAATAGACAAAATTTCCTCCCAAGAGTCAATCAAGAAAAATGAAACACCTGAACAGTCCAATGATGAGCAAAACCATTGAAGCAGCACTTAAAAACTTTCCAATAAATAAAAGGCTTTACACCAGATGGAATCAGCCAAATTTAACCAGACCTACAAAGAAGAGTTGCTATTCATTGTATAGAAATTGTTTCATAACATTAAATAAAGGAAATCCTTCCCAACTCACTCTGTGAGACCAGTATCATCTTGATATCAAATCCAGGAAATAACACAAGAAGAGAAAACAATGGACCAATATCTTTTATGAATATAGACACAAAAATTCCCAGTAAAATACTAGCAAGCTTAATTCAACAGCTAAATATGGGCTTCATCCTAGTGATGCAAGAGTGGTTCAATATACATGAATCAATAAATGTCATAGAGTATGTAAACAGAGGCAAATACAAAGATCATATAGTTACCTCAATAGAAGCAGAAAACCACTCAACAAAATTCAACAATTTTACTCACAAAAACTAGGCACAGAAGGAAAATATCTCAAAAATTATAAAAGCAACATAAACAAATCCACAGCCGGCATCATACTGAATGGTAAAAGTTGTCAGCATTGGCACTAAGAACTGGAACATGACAAGGATACCTACTGCCATCACTTTCATTCAACATAGTTTTAGAAATCCTAGACAGAGCTATGAAATAAATGACATAAAGTAAGGGTATCCCAATCAGAAAAGAGGAGGTAAGACTATCTGTTTTGGCAGCCTATGTGATCTTGCACCAAGAAAACCCCAAAGATCCCACTAGAAGATTCCTGGAATTGATAAATAAATTCACTAAACTTTCAGATTACAAGATTAATGCATACAAGTAAATGGCAGTCCTATAATATCAATAACAGTCAAGGTGAGAGTCAAATCAAAGACTCAATACCTTTTATAATTGCATCAGAGAAAATAAAATACCTAGGAATACAAGTAAGCAGGTAAGTGAAAGATCTCTACAAAGAGAACTACAAAAGACTGAGAAAGGAAATTGCAGATAACACAACCAAGTGGAAAAACATTTCATACTCATGGATTGATAGTAGAATCAGCATTGTTAAAGTGTTCATTCTACCCAGAGTGATTTACAGATTCAATGCAATTCCCATCAAAATGCCAATATCATATTTTAAAGATTAAAAAAATAGTTCTACTCTTTGCATGAAACCAAAAAAGATCACAAATAGCCAAAGAAATCTTCAACAAAAGGATGAAATTGTGATGCATCATATTAACAGAACATGAACTATACTGTAAAGGCCATGGTAACTAAATAAGCAAGGTATTGGCACAAAAATAGAGACTCAGGACCATGCAACAGAGCCCAAATATAAAACCATCCATAAAATGTAATCGATCTTTGACAATGCAAGCAACAATATATGCTTGAATAATTCCCATTCAATAAATAGTGCTGTGATAATTGGACAGCCACATGCAGAAGAATGAAACAGGATCCATATCTCTCACCACTTACAAAAGTTAGTTCAAGAGATAAAAGACTTTAATGTGAGATATGAAATGTGTTTGGGAACCAGCCCCAAACTTCACAGTGGTTCTTTTCCAGCAGTTGGTAGAGATGGGAGAATGAAGGAAAAGAAAAGACAGACAAGATTTAAAGTTTGAAGAACAGCATGGGCTGAGGGATCTTTGCTCCTTATTGTGAGGGTTCTGCAAAGACTACAGGGCTAGCTGTATATTTATTTCTTATGTCTAGAAGGGGCAGGCCAAAATCTTTATGTCATAACTCTTTCTGAGCTTGCATTCCAATTAAACTAATTACATCAATTAGACTAAATTTACCTTTTACTATTATTGCTTTAAGTTATTTATGATCATAATACAAACAGAATATGGGACAGTGAACACAGTTCAGGATTAGAATGTCAGGGAAGACGCCAGTTAGGCCACGCACACAAATCACAGGAATGACAATTAGCATGCAAGAAGTGTTGTGCTCAGACAGACTGATGCTTCTGACCATACCAAGTTGGCAGAAAAAAATTCTCCTTATTTAGTCCAGAGCAAATCTTGCTGTCTTTACCAAAGTTTAAACACCCTGCATTCCCTAACTCCCCCAAATCACTCACTGTCTCTGAGAGGGCAGCCCTGCCTGACAAGCCTTGCCTACTCACTGATCTCTGCGGTGGAGTTGTGCTGGGGAGGAGTGCAGTTTTAGCAAGACAGCCTCCAGAGTTCTAAAGAGGATAGGCCTTTGGCAGTGTGTTTTGCACCAGACTTTGGGTTTCTCTGATCCACTTCTCTCCTGTCTCTGTTCCCTTTCACTCAACATCTGCAATAATTTTCTTAGTTCAATTCATAACCTACTTACAGCTAGTAATTGAATATTGATTTTAAACTTATTAAATCATTATTACTAGCAATGCAAGTACATCAACATATAACTTTTTTCTTAAGTACCCATACACGCATCCACAAAACCATAAAACTTCTAGAAGAAAAATATTTATTTATTTATTTTTTGGAGACAGAGTCTCATTCAGTTGCCCTGGGGTTGAGTGCTGTGGCATTATAGCTCACAGCATCCTCAAACTCTTGGGCTTAAGTGATTCTCTTGCCTCAGCTTCTTGAGTAGCTGAGACTACAGGTGCCCTCCACAATGTCTAGCTATTTTTAGAGATGGGTTCTTTCTCTAGTTCAGGCTGGTCTCAAACTTGTGGGCTCAGGCAATCCACCTCTGTTGACCTCCCAGAAGAAAATTTTGGAAAAACTCTTCTAGCTATCAGCCTAGGAAAAAAATTTATGAGAAAGTCCCCAATGGCAATCACAGTAACAACAACAACAAAAATGAGAGTTGATTAAATTAAAAAGTATCTATAGCCACAGGAATGATTAATAGAACAAATAGACAACCTATAGGATGGGAGGAGATATTCACAGGCTATACATCCAATAAAGGACTAATGACCAGAATCCATAAAGAACTCATGTCAATTAGCAAGAAAAAACCCAAACAACCTCATTATAATTGGGCAAAAGACATGAACAGAAGTGTCTTATTCAGAATATAGACAAATGATCAATCAACATATGGAAAACTGCTTAACGTCACTAATCATCATGTAAATACAAAATCCAGGTCTTATTCCTGCTTGAAAGAGACTGTATTACATCCATCAGTGACTAAATCTCTGGTGACATTCCTGCAGTAGGGAAGGAACAGTCAAGCATCATATTGGCAGAAAGGGAAAAGTGGATTGGGTGAAAATGTGGAGATTAACTTTTTTGCAAACTGACTTTTAACCAATCATATATTTTTCCCTTTTCCCTTTACTTAAAATGTAATAATGATACCTGATTTTTGACTTTGGATTTCCAGGCTCTTGGTCTCAACGATTCGATGAAATAATCGATGGACCACGGGATGGACAGTAAATTAGGTTTTATTTACAGAGGTATTATTACAGCTCTTACAAAGAGCCAAACCTCCTTGCAGGGCAGGATGCAAGTGTTACAGCTCTTACAAAGAGCCAAACCTCCTTACAGAGCAGGGTATAAGTGTTACAGCTCATACAAAGAGCCAAACTTCCTTGCAGAGCAGGGTATAAGTGTTACAGCTCTTCCTCTTTCTCCCTCA
Organism: Galagoides demidoff; assembly: GCA_963574575.1. Taxonomy (NCBI): domain Eukaryota; kingdom Metazoa; phylum Chordata; class Mammalia; order Primates; family Galagidae; genus Galagoides; species Galagoides demidoff. Next base: position 18,251 of record CAUYQV010143484.1, read on the forward strand.
GAGGTCTGTGACAGTCTAAGGTCTTTGCTCTCCTGCTCTCTCTTCCTTGAAGGTCAGAGATGATCTGCTGAAGTCTTGCTCTTCTGCTCTATCTTCCTTGATGATCTGTGGTGATCTGCCAAAGTCTTGCCCTTCTGCTCTACCTTCCTTAAAGATCTGTGATGATCTGCCCCTAGTATCTCTGCTCAGGGGTTTATATAGGGGCAGTTGTCCAATGAGCTGAGAGCTTAGCTGATTGGTCTATAAAATAGACCAGTCAGGAGCAGGATTGAAAATGGACCAATTAGGGATGCACTGGAGGAATCGCCAGTGTTTTCCCC
>CAUYQV010143486.1:0-16622 GCA_963574575.1 Galagoides demidoff
CTATCTCAAAAAAAAATAATAAGACTGGCATGAGCAAAAGTATAGATAGCATCAAGAAAAGCAGAAATGGGGCAGTGCCCGTAGCTCAGTGGGTAGGGTGCCAGCCACATACACCCAGGCTGGCAGGTTCAAACCCAGCCCAGGCCAGCTAAACAAAAATGACAATTGCAACAAAAAATTAGCCCAGTGTTGTAGTAGGTGCCTGTAGTCCCAGCTGCTTGGGAGGCTGAGGCAAGAGAATCACTTCAGCCCAAGAGTTTGAGGTTGCTGTGAGGTATGACACCAAGATACTCTTACTGAGGGCGATATAATGAGACTTTCTCAAAAAAAAAAAAAAAAAGCAGAAATGGAAGCACAATGGCTCATGCCTATAAATCTATCACTATGGGAGACTGAGGTGGGAAGAACCCTTGAGCCCAGGAGTTCAATACCTGCTTAAGGAAAAGTGAGACCCCCATCTCCACTAAGAGTGAGAAAAGAACTAGCTGGTCATTCTAGTGGATACCTGTAGTCCCAGCTACTCAGGAGGTTGAGGTAGGAGATCACTTGAGCCCAGGAGTTGAAGGTTGCCGTGAACGAGGCCGACCCCACATAACTCTAGCCTGGGCAACAGAGTGAGGCTCTGTCTCAAAAAAAAAAAAAAAGAAAGAAAGATAATAAATAACAGAATTGGAGAAAGGAAATTTTGGGGAAAAGTGGGAACTGAGATACTTCACTTCTTACTCAGTAACTAAATATGAAATTGCTTTGTAAACTGCAAAATCCTAATGTATCAAGCACAGAGCCCGAATAATCCTGAGTAAGAGAGGCATGATGAGAATGACTGAGGAATACTCTCCTGGCAACTCTGTGTGTACCAGAAAAGACACCAGCTAGAAGTATGATAATGGCTCACTGCCTGTAGCTCAGCAGCTAGGGCGCCAGCCACATACACCAGAGCTGGCGGGTTCAAATTCAGCCCGGGCTTGCCAAACAACAATGACAACTACAACCAAAAAATAGCCAGGCGTTGTGGCAGGTGCCTATGGTCTCAGTGGCTTGGGAGGCTGAGGCAAGAAAATTGCTTAAGCCCAAGAGTTTGAGGTTGCTGTGAGCTGTAACATCACAGCACTTTACTAAGGGTTACATAGTGAGACTCTATCTCAAAAAACATAAAAAAAAAAGAAATAAATTATGTAACCTAGAATAATACCTGAGTCTAAATGCTAATTTATGCATATTAATTTATTTAATCCTTCCAAAAACCCAGTAAAGCAGGTACTATTACTATTCCCATGGAATTGAGATGGAAATTAAGTGGTTAAGTGATTTGCCTAACAAAGATCTTAGAACTAGGAGGAAGAAGGGATTTGAACCAAGAAATCTAATGCAGGTCTTCTTTTCTAACCACTCTGCTCTGCTGATACAGACATGCTTTTTGCATTTGCAAATTATAGTTATTATGGGTTAGCTGACATAACAAAAGTCAAAATTAACAGCCAGAGGTAACAAGCTAGAAAAATAATAGGCAATTATTGATGAATATGAGAGCCTATAATTAGGTTAGAAATAATTAAAGAAGAAAATGAAGAGGAAATCTGATTTGCTGGTTATTTAAAAACCAGGTTTTAGGGCCAAGCATGGTAGTTCATGCTGGTAATCCTAGCACTCTGGGAGGCCAAGGCAGGTGAATTGCCTGAGCTCACGAATTCAAGACTAGCCTGAGCCAGAATGAGACCTCCTCTCTCAAAATAGCCGGACATGGGTGGCGCCTGTGGCTCAAAGGAGTAGGGCACCAGCCTCACAAACTGGAGGTGGTGGGTTCAAACCCAGCCCTGGCCAAAAGAAAAAAAAAAAAAAAACTGCAGGAAAAAAAAAAAAAACAACCAGGTGTTGGGGTGGGCACCTATAGTCCCAGCTACTTGGGAGACTGAGGCAAGAGAATTGCTTGAGTCTAAGAGTTTGTGTGAGCTATGACGCCATGGCACTCTACTGAGGGCAACAAAGTGAGATTCTGTCTTAAAAAAATAAATAAAAACCATGTTTTCAGGCAGGGCTCAGTGGCTCACACCTGTAATCCTAGCACTCTGGGAAGCTGAAGTGGGTGGAATGCCTAAGCTGGAGTTCTAAACTATCCTGAGCCAGAGTAAGACCTCAGGCATTGTGGTGGGTGCCTATAGTCGCAGCTACTTGGGAGGCTGAGACAAGAGGATCACTTGAGCCCAAGAGTTTGAGGTTGCTATGAGCTATAATGCCATTATCACTCTACCAAGGGCTGCAAACTGAGACTCTGTCTCAAAAAAAAAAAAAAAAAGGGCAGCGCCTGTGGCTCAGTGAGTAGGGTGCCAGCCCCATATACCAAGGGTGGCGGGTTCAAACACGCCCCTGGCCAAACTGCAACCAAAAAAATAGCCGGGTGTTGTGGTGGGCGCCTGTAGTCCCAGCTACTCGGAAAGCTGAGGCAAGAGGAGAAGAAGAAGGCTTAGCCCAAGAGCTGGAGGTTGCTGTGAGCTGTGACACCATGGCACACTACCAAGGATGATAAAGTGAGACTCTATCTCTATAAAAAAAAAAAAAAAGAAGAAGAAGAAGAAAGAAAGAAAATGTACTACTTTTGGCTGGAAGCAGTGGCTCAGGCCTATAATCCTAGAGACAGAAAGATTACTTGAACTCAGAAGTTCAACACCAGCCTGAGCAAGATTGAGACCCTGTCTCCACCAAAAAAGAAAGAAAGAAAGAAAAGAAAAATTAGCTAGGCCTCCTAGCAGATGATTGTTGTCCCAGCTACTCAAGAAGGCAATGCAAGAGATCACTTGAACCCAGGAGTTTGAGGTTGCTGGTAAGCTAGGCTGACCCCATAGCACTCTAGCCTGAGCAACAGACTACTTTTAAAGAATAGGCATTACAGTCCTGTGTGGTTCACCGTAAGGTATTATCCCCACTTTACAAATTGCAGACATACTTTTCTTCCCAAAAATCATCCATTTAAAATGAAGAAGCAGAAGCGAGATTAAGCTGGGCACAGTGACTCATGCCTATATGAGCAACTCTGAGGCCAAGGCAAGAGGATTTGAGGCCAGGAGTTTTAAGGCTACAGTGATTTGTGACAGTACCACTGGGCTCCAGCCAGACTTATAGAACAGGAGGGGAAAGGAATGGCAGCGCACCAAGATTAAAATTCAGGTCTGATTTCTAAGCCAATGTTTTTTTGGTTTTTGTTTTTTGAGACAGAGTCTCACTACGTTGCCCTCAGTAGAATGCCGTAGCATCACAGCTCACAGCAACCTCAAACTCTGGAGCATAAGCAATTCTCTTGCCTCAGCCTACCAAGTAGCTGGGACTACAGGTGCCTGCCACAACACCCAGATATTTTTTGTTGCAGTTTTCATTGCTGTTTAGCTGGCCAGGCCGGTTCAAACCCACCAACCTCGGTGCATGTGGTTGGCGCTGCAACCACTGTGCCACTCGCGGGTGTGCCCAGTGTTATTTCTTCTGAACTTCTGTGTATGTTAAGCTCTAAAGAGTAGGAGAAACAAAGTCAGATGTAAGAACATTGCACAATGCTTTAAGATAGGGAATTTGCTGGTTCTATTACATTCAGGGAAGGAGACAAATGATAGGTAAAAAATAAAGAGTTAAGGCTCGGCGCCCGTGGCTCAAGCGGCTAAGGCGCCAGCCACAAACACCTGAGCTGGCAGGGGCCCGCCAAACAACAATGACCCCTGCAACCAAATAGTAGCCAGGGGTTGTGCCGTGCGCCTGTAGTCCCCAGCTACTTGGGAGGTGGAGGCAGGAGAATCGCTTGAGCCCAGGAGTTGGAGGTTGCTGTGAGCTGTGATGCCACGGCAACAGCCTGAGGCTCTGTCTCAAAAAAAAAAAAAAAAAAAAAAAAGAGAGAGAGAGAGATAAAAGTATTAAATGGTAATCTGGTCTAGACAGAATTTCTTTTTTTTTTTTTGAGACAGAGCCTCAAGCTATCCCCCTGGGTAGAGTGCCCTGGCAGCACAGCTCACAGCAACCTCCAACTCCTGGGCTCAAACGAGTCTCCTGCCTCAGCCTCCCAAGTAGCTGGGACCACAGGCGCCCGCCACAACGCCGGGCTATTTTTTTGGTTACAGCTATCATTGTTGTTTGGTGGGCCCGGGCTGGATTCGAACCCACCACCTTAGGTGTTATGTGGCTGGCGCCAAGCCTAGACAGAATTTCGACTGGACAGCAAGGAGAGGTGACAGCGGCCACCCTTTATTGAACTGAAATATTAAGACCTTACGAAAAAAAGAGTGGACAGACTAGACTACACCTCCTATCCTTCTCCACAAGTTGTCCTTGGATGTAGAACGACACAATGTAGGAAACTCCCCTCCTCGGATGATTCTGTATCACAGAATCAATTGGAAGCAAGGAGATGAGAGCTAGGATTCAAGAAGGGCAAAAGAAATGTCTACTGCCAAGCCAGGATTATCAAATCAAGAGACAGCCAGGAGGGATGTGCTTCCTCCAAAAGCATGTTTCACCTCTCTACTTTCTCCATCCACTTTGAGCCCCTCACCCCCATCCCACGGAGTCCCACCCTATAATCCACAACTCCCTACTTCTTGTCCCAAACTACCTTGACTGTCTCCAGACTGGCCCCTTCCAGCACTACAATGAGCCTACGGCCACCGATCTTGCTTCCTGCCCCGAGTCGGGGCCTCTTGGGCGCCGCAGCATCCCAGTCTTGTTCCCGCTGCCCACAGTTCAGCTCACGAGTCCGGAATCCAGCACCGGGCGCAGCCATCTTGAAACTGGACAGGAAACTGTGCTAACGCCCTTCATTTAGAACCTCCCACCATCCTAATTGCAAACGTCCTTCCGGCTGCCATTTTGAAAGTGGGCGCTTGGAAATGGCGACGGCTTGCGCCGCGCTATCCTCCCGAGGGCAGGCTTACAGAAAGGGGTGGAACTTCCTTATGCGCAGTTCCTGTGCGCGAAGTTCAGGTCGGCAGTGGGCAAAGGAGGAGGGCTCTGAAGGTAGCGCACTTCCGGTGCCCTTTCTCCCGCCAGCATTGCTGGCGGAGCCCTCGTGTGAAGGGTGAGATTCCTAAACTGGAGCAGAATAGAGGCGGGCCGGCACCCCCTTCTGAACTCTGGTGCCACTGGTCTCAGAATCAGATATGGCCCAGAATTTGAAAGACTTAGCGGGACGGCTGCCCGCCGGACCCCGGGGCATGGGCACGGCGCTGAAGCTGCTCTTGGGAGCTGGCGCCGTGGCCTACGGTGTCCGCGAATCCGTGTTCACCGGTGAGAAAACCGCCGCCTGCTCGTTGGACCCCTCTTTCCCCCGTCCAGACCTGCTCTCTTTCGCCAGGTCCCCGCACTCACCAAGTCCCTCACTCCTCCCTACCAGAGCCTAGCACTTTCAGCAGCGGCCTGGTCTGATCCCCACCCCTCTCCCCACAGTGGAAGGAGGGCAGAGAGCCATCTTCTTTAATCGGATCGGTGGCGTGCAGCAGGACACCATTCTGGCTGAGGGCCTTCACTTCAGGTAATGACCTACTGACTCTTGACCCTTAACCCTTGACTCCACCCCACCAGTAGGTGTAGTAAGCCTTGGACCAACATTCAGCTTTCCCCCTCCCCTTCGCTCCCAGGACAGTTGGTGCTACCCCTGACTAATGTGGCACATAAACTGTTGCTATCCAAAGGGCAAAGAGAATCTCTTTTTGTATTGGTCATTATGAAGAGAAACAGGCAAAAAAACATGGTGAGGGGAAACTAGCCAAAGTAAATGCAACCGCAGTCACCTGATATCTATCCCTGTCCTCTTCCCTCCAGGATCCCCTGGTTCCAGTACCCCATTATCTATGACATTCGGGCCAGACCTCGAAAAATCTCCTCTCCCACAGGTTCCAAAGGTAGGTCTGGGTGCTTGGTAGTCATTATGGCAGGTGAGATACCTAAAATAAACAAGGGAATCTGGCAGGAGACCCTAAGGAAAGGTGGTAGTGTCAGGTCTTTTAGACTTTGGTTTCCACGCTGCAAAAGAGCTATAACAAAAGTACCTACCGCCTGTGATTAAAGCACTATATTGTGGACACACTGTGTTCATATGTTTTTATTAACCTCCTGTTCCTCTTTCCTAATGTATACTCAATATTCTGTCCTTTGTCATATTCACTGCCTAGATCAAAACCTTGTTTTAGAGCCTTTTTTTTTCCTTCCCACTGCTTGACTTACTAATTACATCCAGTTATATCCACTAGTACACACTATTCTGGAGAAATTAGACTTCACTCTTAACAAATTCACCTGTTTCCTCCTTCTAGACCATACTTAGAAGCCGTGCCCTTGAGATTCCCCATACTCCTTACTGGTCCTCACTCACAGACACACGTGTACACAGTAAGGAACATAGCTTACCTTTAATGTACTTCTTTGTATTGGTTTTAGTGTAAATCACATATGCAGTCACTAATTCCTTAGCCTTGAGAATAAAAGATTCATAAAAATAAAATATAGGCCTTGTTCTCAAGTCCTTGTAGGATATAGATGGTGATGGTACGCACTATAGAGCCTTCATTAGAGATTGCAGAGTACTGTGGAGAAAAGCAGTCAGCCCTCCTAAAGGAGGGGTTGTGGGTAAAGAAGGCTTCACAGTGGATGTGGGTGTGTTTGACCTGTGCTATGTCACAGCTTTTTGTCAACTTCTGATTATTCCTCTCATGAGGGTGCCAAGCTATACACCATAGCACTAGGCATAAAAAGAAGCACATGGAGGAGAAAAATGCTTGGGAAGGGATTTGGCCTTGAGCAGCCCCTGCTGACCTCACCCTCAGACCTGCAGATGGTGAACATCTCCCTGCGAGTGCTGTCTCGGCCCAATGCCCAGGAGCTTCCTAGCATGTATCAGCGTCTAGGGCTAGACTACGAGGAACGAGTGTTGCCGTCGATTGTCAACGAGGTGCTCAAGAGTGTGGTGGCCAAGTTCAATGCCTCACAGCTGATCACTCAGCGGGCCCAGGTCTGACTCCATTCACTATTTGCATGCTGTCAGCACTTCCCTCCTAGGCCCAGGGTACTACATATTAGCAAAGGCAGTTTATTAGAAAAAGGTTGTCACTTTGGTTCCATTTCCACCCTAAAAGCTTTACTAATTATCCCTGTGAGAAATAGGAGAGCCAATATTAAAACTCCATAGCAGTCAGCATTAGGAAACATAGGAGAAAATACAAAGTCTTGATTTTCCCTGTACTTTCAGCAAATAAGCTTATGTCAGGTTTTCCTGACAGGAAGCTAAGGAGATACATATTGTTTTGGAGAGAGTAGAGAAATAAGAAGTTAATGTGTCCCAGGCACAGTGGCTCATACCTATAATCCTAACACTCTGGAAAGCTGAGGCGGGTGGATAGCTTGAGCTCACAAATTCAAGACCAACCTGAGCAAGACTGAGACCCCCATCTCTGCTAACAATGAAAAACTGGGGCAGTGCCTATGGCTCAGTGGGTAGGGCGCTGGCCCCATATACCAAGGGTGGCAGGTTCAAACCCTGCCCCAGCCAAACTGCAACAAAAAAAAAATAGCTGGGCGCACCTGTGGCTCAAAAGGGTAGGGCGCTGGTCCCATTTGCCGGAGGTGGCGGGTTCAAACCCAGCCCTGGCCAAAAAAAAATGCAAAAAAAAAAAAAAAAAATCTGGGCGTTGTGGGCACCTGTAGTCCCAGCTACTCCGGAGGCTGAGGCAAGAGAATCTCCTAAGTCCAGGAGTTAGAGGTTGTTGTGAACTGTGACACTACAGCACTCTACCAAGGGCAATAAAGTGAGACTCTGTCTCTAAAAAAAAATAAATAAAAACGAAAAACTAAGGCAAGAAGATTGCTTGAGCCTAAGAGTTTAAAATTGTGAGCAATGACACCACAGCACTCTACCCGGGGTAACAAAGTGAGACTTTGTCTCAAAAATAATAATAATAATAATGTGGCCTGGGACAGTCATGTCACCTCTATACAGCTATCTCGTCTGTCAGATGAAATGATTGAACCAAATCCTTTCCAACTCATGTTCCAGTGAGGAACCTTAGCTTCTGCCATTCTCAGGGACCAGTTGGTCAGAGCAGCACATCCTTCCTTTAAGTTCTCCAGTCCCTCAAACAACCCCTTCCTTCCCCTCCTAACCCCCACGCCCAGGTATCCCTATTGATCCGACGGGAGCTGACGGAGAGGGCCAAAGACTTCAGCCTCATCCTGGATGATGTAGCCATCACAGAGCTGAGCTTTAGTCGAGAGTACACAGCTGCTGTAGAGGCCAAACAAGTGGGTGAGTCACAGGAACAGTCCAGAAAGGGCCTTTGTGATGATGAAGGAGGAAAGACTCCAAAGATGGGGTTTCTGACACCGCACATCCGGGATACCCTTCCTCTCTCACCACAGCCCAGCAGGAGGCCCAGCGGGCCCAGTTCTTGGTGGAAAAAGCAAAGCAGGAGCAGCGGCAGAAGATTGTGCAGGCTGAGGGAGAAGCTGAGGCTGCCAAAATGATATCCTTCTGGAGTGATCTCAGCCCAGCCCTGGAGCACCCTGCTTTCCTATCCTCCCTGACAGGCTGGCTGATGAGACTAAGGCGAATGCGACTGTGCTTTCTGCCCCTTGGTTCCTTGTCAGGGGTGGGGGATCTGAAATCTTAGTGGGGGTACCTGAGGCTGGCCCACCACTGTAAAGCCAGATCAATAGCACACTGGCCTCGCCTCTGTTTCTGCTGCTGCCCCCAGTTCCTGGCAGCAGTCTGCAGGAAGGCCTACAAGTGGGGCCCAAAGTAGGGCTGGCATGAGACATCTGAGCGTAACCTTGGATCTGACAGCCCAGAGGAGGACTGGAGCCAGGGAGTAATAATGATGGGGCTAGGGATGAGACTTGCCCTGTGTGAACCCTTAACCTTATTCTGCTCACCTTGGGGAAGCACTGAGCAAGAACCCTGGCTATATCAAACTTCGCAAGATCCGGGCAGCCCAAAACATCTCCAAGACGGTGAGTGTGAGAGCCTAGCATCTGTCACAGGGCTTCCTTGAGACTACTCATGTTTTCAGTTAACACAAATGGAAGTGAAAGAATTAAGCGTGTTACTCTTTCGGGTTTCTGCTTAAACACTTTCTGACACTTTTCCCTTAGTGGAGAACTGTTCCTTGAGCTCCCCTGATCTTTTGTTCATGTCTCTGTTATGTTAATAAGACGTCCTAGTTGTTGATCATTGCTCTAGATCCTGGACTGAGAGCAGAAACCATGTCTTACTTATCACAGTATCCCTGGTCCTAATCCACATGGGTTTCATTAAGCTATTAAATTGCAAGGGCAGGGATCGAGGTCTTTGTTTAATGTAGGCATCTGTCTTGTTTCCTAACCCTGTAGATTGCTGCATCACAGAATCGTATCTATCTCACTGCTGACAACCTTGTGCTGAACTTACAGGATGAAAGTTTCACCCGGTAAGATGTGACTGCACAGGATAGTATCACAAAGAACATGGAACTTTAAAAGTGGTCACTTGCACTCTGGAGTTTATAGTATCTACTCATCAAAAGATTATTTTTCTGAACCAAAGTTAGAAAAGGAGATACTTGACAGTTCCTATCTTGCATCCCATAGGATTGATTTTATAAGATCAAATAGATTATTCATGTAAAAAAAAACACTATAATTGTAAAGTTTTATCTAATTGAAAATTGGTAATCGGGCAATGCCTGTGGCTCATTGAAGGGTGCTGGCCCCATATACCAAGGGTGGCAGGTTCGAAACCGGTCCCAGCCAAACTGCAACCAAAAATAGCCTGGCATCAGTGGCAGGCGACTGTATTCCCAGCTACTCTGGAGGCTGAGGGAAGAGAATCACCTAAGCCCAAGAGCTGGAGGTTGCTGTGAGCTGTGACAGCACAGCACTCTACTAAGGGTGATAAAGTGAGGCTCTGTCTCTTTAAAAAAAAAAGGAAGGGAGGCGCCTGTGGCTCAAAGGAGTAGGGTGTTGGCCCCATATGGCAGAGGTGGCGGGTTCAAATCCAGCCCCAGCCAAAAACTGCAAAAAAAAAGAAAGAAAATTGATAATCAGTTTTTTTACTTAAGAGCCCTCAACCTGCTACTTGCTACTCTGGTTCATTGAAGGATATTAGGAAAGAAGATGAGAAATAGCAATAGCCATGAAACAAGGCCTCTTAGGAGTTCAAGGTTCCTGGCTGCCAACCTTATTTGTCTTTTTCTTTTGGGAACAAAGTAAGAGTCAGAGCTGGGTGGGGCTCTACCTACCTCTGACCCTTCACATGTGTATTTCTCTTCTCTGTTTCCTGTTCATCTGGTGATCTGGGACCACAGGGGAAGGTAAGTTGTTGCTGTGTCCTCGGTTCTGTGGGGTTCTGCATCTTCCCAGGGCCTGCCTCCTACCCACCTCACCTTTCTCACTTTCCTGCAGATAAATCCTCAGGGGAGGAGGGAATGGCCTGGGGTACTCTCGTGTACATGTTCCCTAATATCATTTGTCCCTTCTTTTTTTTTTTTTTTTACAGTGACAGCCTCATCAAGGGTAAAAAATGAGCTGGAGAATCAGGAAGTCCACCCCCTAGAGCAAGTGGATCTCTTCTCCAATTTTCAAGGAGCCAGCTAGAGGTCCAGCATACTCCCACCTCACCCCCAATATCATGTGATGGTCCCCTGCACCCACACTGGCCTCACTACCCCTCTTGAACTAAAGAAGACTGACGACCACCCCTTTTTCTGAGGAATGACTTTCCTCCTTGTGTTGGCCAGGGGTGTTGGGACAGTGTGTTATTTCTCAGTGATTTCCTAGTGCTTTTTCCTCCCTCAAGGTTGGGAGACGATAACCACCAACCCAGAAATTCTCAATAAATTTTTATTACTTAAGATGAAATCAAGGCTTCACGTGTCTGGCTGGTTCTGGCTGGAGGAAGGGAGGCACGCATGCGTATGGTCACACACACACACAAGCTTCTGGAGCGATCTTTGTATCTGCCAGCAGAGGGCGCAGGGGAGCTAAGGGGCCGCAGGGCCAGGTCTCCAAACAGGACTAAGTCCCATCCTAAATCCTGGGCCCAGCTGTACTCTTCACCCTACCCTCCATCCATCTTTACTACATCACCCAATGATTTGCCAGCATCTTTTTTAAGGCTAGGGCAGCTGTGGCTTTGCTGAGCCAGACTAAAAATTTGATGACCCAAACAGGAGCTGCTTCCTTGGTGATAGGGCTTGTATCTCTGAGGGAGACCAGCTGTGCCTGTTGAAGGCCTTGTGTGTTCAGAAACCCAATGGATTATATTGCCCGAACTTTCCGTTTCTTAGTCAACCGGTGGGAGGACAGGGGGCTTTTCACTCCCATGGCTCTGGGGCCCCTGACAGAACAGGTGCCTGTTTTCCATCCACAGATAAGCATCTCATGTTCTTTCCAAGACAGCTCTCCCGGAATCTCAAGCACCAGAAAAATGAAGCCACTGTTTATACCCAAATCCTACCACCACAGCCTGTTTCCTGTCCCAAAAGAGAGACAAGATGGAGACCCATGAGACATAACAGGGCAAAGTATGTGCAGGAACTATGAAATGCATGGTAGGGGAAGAAGTGAATCTTAACAGAGGGGTTTGAGTTAGTCTTCCACTCCTTTGATTTTTGAAGAAGGTAGAATAATTTTTCTCTGCCCTACAAGTTGACAGTCATGAAGGGGAAAGGGAAATGAAGAAGCAGACATGGCAGCCCCAATCCTGAGTTGCTGGGAGCCTAAAATGAGATCAACAGTTAGACAAAAGACAGGTGAGGCGGAGCAATCATGACACTTTATTTCTTTCATGTTCCCAAGATGGGGAGAGAATAGAGGTGCCCGGGAAACAAACATGTTTCCAAATCTTGCTCCCACTCTAGAGGCAGCCATTTTGTCTCCTTCCCATTGTTTCCCTCTTCCTAGTGATTCTCCCTCTGCCTGAGGGGGTGAAGGTCGGAAGTTGCTGCTCAGGAGGCCTCCATGGTCTTCAGGGCTCCCTGAAGGTCACTGCCGAGGGAACCAACCCGGGGGCCATCTTTACCAGACAGTGTTAGGAGCTTCACAATTAGACCATCCAACACTGTACTGGAAGATGGACCCAGAGCCGGCCAATAAGGAACTCCAGACTAGAGCTGACCAGTTGCTACAGGGCGCCTAGCTGCAGACCAGATGAGGTCTATTGAATATATGAGCTAATCCCAAGCTCAAGGTCGGCTGTGGATTCTGGACCCACCAGATGACAAATCACACAGGTGGAAGAACTGGGGCTATAGTCTCCCTTCATGGCAGCCAACCAATAAAAGCCACCTCATGAGCAGGACCAGGTGCCCAGGCTGGATAGGGAGGTGGGAAAGGGGTTGCAGCCAGCTAAGGACCAGGGGCCTGAGGCCATGGATGTCGATGACACAGGACAGGGGCCTCCATCATTACCCGGCAGTATTAGAGACTCCCAACAAGCACCCAAACACTGCTGGGTAAGACGAGGGCCCCCACCCAGCCTGTCCACCTCAAGTCAGGTGGGCCCATGCCCAGGCTCCCTGAGGAGAAGCTATAGATCCCTGGTTCCCATCCCCCTACCACCCGTGTCCCTGGGGACACTTCCGGGTGAGCACAGCCGCCAACCACCAGCCCCACCCTGAGTGCCGATGATCGCCCAGGCCCAGGCAGTCTCACCAGACCTTCACCAATCTGCCTTCAGACTCTAAGCCCCTTCCCCCTGCACCTCCAAAGCCTGTCTCCCCAACTCCCACCAACTCCCTGGCCCTCATCCCCTTCTGCAGTCCCAGCTCAGCCCCAGGCCCCCTCACCTGGTAGCCTTTACCTGTTGCCAAGCCCATCAGCCCTCCAGAGACTGAGGGTCGAGAGGAAGAGGTGTCAAGGACCCAGAGTCAAAGTCCTAGAACCTGGCTGGGCTTCACTCTTCCTCCTTCCTTCTCAGCCTGCCTGCTGGGCAGCGCAGACTCCTTACCTGGGCCCCGCCCGCCGCCCTGCGCACAGGTGTGTCCTCCTGCCATAGGCTGCCCCCCCCTACTGCCTTAACTCCTTCCCTCCCAGCACCAGCCACAGGCACCTCCTCAAAGGCCCAGCCACCCCCCCAGGCCTCCCACCCTTTCCCAGGGTCTCTTCTCCCACCTGCCGGATCTCTCCCCAATCTCTCCCCTGAGTCCAGAGGAGCAAAGGTAGGAGTTGTCCTTGGGTCCCCTCCCCACAGAGGCTGCCTCAGGCCTGGCCCTGTCCGCTGAGGCCTCAAACCCTGCCCATAACCAGAGCTAGAGTGCCTGAGACCCCTGAGGTCAGCAAAGGGTCAGTCAATACAGCCAGAGTTGGGCCGCACCCATGCCCAGCACCCAGCCTGTGCTGGGCCTCAGGTAAGGGAAAGGGGAAGGAGGAGGCCCTCCCAGGCCTATGAAGGGTAGACAGGTACCAGAGAGGTGCCCTTACTGTTCAGCCAAGAGACCCCAGCTGGCCTGGCTGCGAATGTCAGCCCTGACCCTCCTGAGGAAGCGCAGAGCTGCTCTCCTCTCCTTCGACCCTCGGCCAGGGCCGCAGCTGCTCAGGGAGCCTCTGACCCACCTCAGTGCGCAGCCCTCTGTGGAGTCCAATGCCCAACCCAAGGGCAGTTAGCCCAAGGGCGGTTAGAGGGGTGGGACCTGCCTCCTTTTGTGCAGCTTGAGCTGGTGTACGAAGGGCGTTGCTGAGAGGGGCCCTGAGGCACCAGGTGAGGGCCCCACCCTCCCACCCCCTGGAGGATCACAGCTCCAGGGAGCTATTGTGTTGCTCAATCCCTGAGCTGGCTTTGTTTGTGTCCCTCTTAATACCTGCGCGCAATTATTTCATGTTTGTAGTTCTGTCTCCCTGACCAGTCTCCCAAATTCCATGAAGATAGGGACTCTGCAACACTCCTGACCCTGACTCAGTTTGCTGAATAATGCAAGTCAAGCCTTGGTGCTCTAGGCCCGGCCCCTCTCCTTAGCCCTGGCAGGGGTGGGAGCCAGGCCTTTCTGAGGTGGGACTCATGGCTCAACTCCCTGGTAAAGAAGGAACCTCACTCTGGACACAGGGGAAGGAAGAGGGGCAAAACAATAAAGCAATCTGCAGGTCAGCCAGCCATTTAAACTCTGCCCGGGTGAATAATGGTGACTGAACGCTGGTAGAGGGCACAGGAGGCTGGCCTGAGGTCTGTGCTTCCTGGCCCTTATTACAGGCAGCCCCCAAGTTACAAACATCCAGCTGATGCAGGACTAGCACTTACGAATGGGGCCTATTACAGGTTATAGGTAAATGTACCTGTTCCAACTTACATAAAAATTCAGCTTAAGAACAAACCTACAGATCCTATTTACTTTATAACCCAGGAACTGATTGCCTTACTCTCCTTAGTTCTTAGATCTGGAAGTCAGCATCAGAGCAGTGTGTCTGGGTCACTCTCAGCATGACCCCAGCTGCATCTGCCAGGTAAGGAGAGTAGGGGCTGGGACCAGAAAGCCTGGATTAAGACCCCAGCATCACTGCTCAGTAGACCTGTGACCTTTAGCAAGTTACTTAATTTCTCTGTGCCTTAGTTTCTTCCACAGAAAAGGAGGAATAACAAAGGTACCTGAGTTCAAAAAAAATAAAAAATAAAACAAAGCTACCTGAGTTGAATCAATACATGGAGTCTTGAAGGCTATGTTAACCAGTTTGATGAATGTATTTCAAATTGTATATAAAACCAGCACGCTGTATCCCATGATTGCATTAATGTACACAGCTATGATTTAATAATAAAAAAATACATGGAGTCTTTTTTTGTTTGTTTGTTTGTTTTTGCAGTTTTTGGCCAGGGCTGGGTTTGAACCCACCACCTCCAGCATGTGGGGCCAGGGCCCTACTCCTTTGAGCCACAGGCACCACCCATACATGGAGTCTCTTGAACAGTGCCTGGACACATGACAAGCATGTCATGAATTATTGTTGTAGTTGGTATCATTGTCCACTATCTCTCTTTTTTTTTAATTTTTGAGACAGAGGTCTCACTTTGTTGCCCTCTATAGAGAGTTGTAGCGTCACAGCTCACAGGAACCCCAAACTCTTGGGCTTAAGTGATTCTCTTGCTTCAGCCTCCCTAGTAGCTGGGACTATAGGCACCCTCCACAATGCCCAACTATTTGTTATTGTTGGTTTGTTTAGAAGGCCCAGGCCAGGTTTGAACACACTAGCCCTGGTGAACCCGGCAGGAGCCCTAACCAATGAGCTACAAATTGTCCACTATCTCAATGATCTTACCAGTTGTGATCATCCTCTATTGTATTTTTTTTTTTTTGAGACAAAGTCTTACTCTGTCACCCTGGGTAGAGTGCTGTGGTGTCATAGCTCACAACAACCTCAAATTCTTGGACTCATGCAATCCTCCTGTCTCAGCCTCCAGAGTAGCTGGGACTGCAGGTACCCACCACTATGCCCAGCTAATTTTGTGTTTTGTTTTATTTTGTTTTGTTTTTAGAGAGACAGAGTCTCACTTTATCACCCTCAGTAGAGTGCAGTGGTGTCACAGCTCACAGCAACCTCCAGCTCTTGGGCTCAGGTGATCACTCTTGCCTCAGCCTCCCGAGTATCTGGGACTATAGGCATCTGCCACAACACCCAGCTATATTTTTGTTACAGTTTGGCTGGGGCCAGGTTCGAACCCACTACCCTCAGTATATGGGGCTGTCACCCTACTCACTGAGCCACAGGTGCTGCCCAATGTCTTTTTTTTTTTTCCTTTTTGCAGTTTTTGGCCAGGGCTGGGTTTGAACCCGCCACTTCCAGCATATGGGGCTGGCACCCCATTCCTTTGAGCCACAGGCACTGCCCAATAGTTTTTTATTTTTAGTAGAGACAAGGTCTCACCCTTGGTCAGGCTAGTCTTGAGCTCCTGAGATCAAGGGATCCTTCTGCCTCATCCTCCCATAGTGCTAGGATTACAGGTGTGAGCCACATGCCCAGCCCATCCTCCATTTTAAGGAAAAGAGACAAAGGGGCGGTGCCTGTGGCTCAAAGGAGTAGCACACGGGCCCCATATGCCCGAGATAGCAGGTTCAAACCATCCCCGCCAAAAACTGCAAAAAAAAAAGAAAGAAAGAAAGAAAAGAAAAGAGACAAAGAAGCTAGGCATGGTGGCCCTGTCTCTACTAAAAATAGAAATATTAGCCAGGAATTGTGGCAGAGGTCTATAGTCTCAACCACCCATTAGGCTGAGGCAAGAGGATCACTTGAGCCCAGGAGTTTGAGGTTGCTATGAGCTATGATGATACCAAGACACTCTACCCAGGGCAATAGAGTGAGACTTGTCTCAAAAAAGAAAAAAGAGAGGCCCGGCACGTCTTTTTGGCTCACGTCTGTAATCCTAGCACTCTGGGAGGCCGAGGAAGGCGGATTTCCTGAGCTCACAGGTTTGAGACCAACCTGGGCCAGAGCAAGACCTAGTCTTTTTTTTTTTTGAGACAGAACCTCAAGCTATCCCCCTAGGTAGAGTGCCATGGCATCACAGCTCATAGCAACCTCCAACTCCTAGGCTCAAGTGAGTCTCCTGCCTCCGCCTCCCAAGTAGCTGGGACCACAGGCGCCCGCCACAACGCCTGGCCATTTTTTGGTTGCAGCCATCATTGTTGTTTGGCGGGCCC
>CAUYQV010143492.1:0-33112 GCA_963574575.1 Galagoides demidoff
TGGCGGGCGCCTGTGGTCCCAGTTACTTGGGAGGCGGAGGCAGGAGACTCACTTGAGCCCAGGAGTTGGAGGTTGCTATGAGCTGTGATGCCATGGCACTCTACCCAGGGGGATAGCTTGAGGCTCCGTCTCAAAAAAAAAGAAAAAAAGAAAGAAAGAAATATGGAAAAATACAGTAGAATATTCATGCCTTCTGCAACATGCCAAAAAACTGCTTCCTTGCTTTTCAATCAATTATTGCAGGAAAAGCAGACACAGCAAAGTCATTAAATGGTTAGGTAACTTTAACACAAGGTTTTCATTTTTTTGAAATTACTAAGTACATAGTAATTAGATTTTTACAAAATAACGCATATTGTATTGTTAAGTATATCTAATTGAAGTTTCTTGAATGTGGCCTTAATTCATTTCAGCTAGATTAAGCGGGCCTTCCAACATGAAAAAGCTCCCCAGCCCTGGTGTAGCCCACTACACACCTAGGCTATATGGTATAGCCAGCCTATTGCTCCAGGCTACAAACCTGTATAGCATGTAATTGTCCTAAACGCTAATATTTGTGTGTCAAATCATATCTAAACACAGAAAAGGTACAGTAAACATACAATATTATAATCTCATAGGGCCACCTAGCATATGCCATCTGGTATAAGTGTATTCTCCTGACATAGGGGGAAGTAACAGAGAGGACAGCCCAACCCTGCTTTTGACCTACTTACCGGACATTGGTAAGTCCTTGATATTACAAATTCTGCTCTTATAATCAGTGGGTCAATTTACATCAGTGTCTGCTTATTGAAAATCCTTAAAACTAGCTTCTCTCAGTTTACCAAGCCCCTCCCCCAGTGAGGAGCTCCTGGGTAGAGTTTGGCACAAATGACTCAGGCTGTGCCTTCATCCCTGGGACTGGGGCCACTAGTGGGACCAAGTTTCCCCAATACCGGGTGTGAACTGCCTCCAAGGTCAAGAAAGGTCATGGAATCTACAAGCTGGAGAGACTGGCAGACCCTGGGGGTGGGCTCATACCAGGCAAGAGAACTTGAGGAAAAGCAGGGAGGTGGGGAGCCCGGAAACACATTTGAGGAATATCAAGAATCTAGTTTGATGGCTCAGCGTCTGTGGCTCAAGAGGCTAAGGCGCCAGCCACAGACACCAGAGCTGACACGTTCCAATGCAGCCCGGGCCGCCAAACAACAATGACAACGACAACCAAAAAAATAGCCACGGCGGGCGCCTGTAGTCCCAGCTACTTGGGAGACTGAGGCAAGAGAATCGCCTAAGCCCAGAAGTTGGAGGTGGCTGTGAGCTGTGATGTCATAGCACCCAACCCAGGTCGACAGCTTGAGGCTCTGTCTCAGAAAAAAAAAAAAAGAAGAAGAAGAATCTAGTTTGAGGGAGCATGGGATAAAGTTGGGGAGTTGAGGAGAAGGGCTGGGCCAGACTCCAGGGGAATTTGGGCGGCTCTGTAGGCACTGAGGGACCAGTGGACAAGTCGAGGGCATGCAGTGGGACTGCTCAATTCCAACCCGGGCACGCCTCGGGAGGCGAGAGGGAGAGGGGAGAGGGGGTCCCTCTCCTTAGCACCAGACGCCGCTGGGAGCCTGGTGCCACCGGGGAGGCGAAGTGGGCACACGACCGGCCTGAGGTGTCTTTGGAGGTTGGGCCAAGTCAGGGGCGTACTGTCCCCTGGTGGCGCCGAACGGAACGTCCCTCATGCCTCTACAGTGGTCACCGTGGTGCCCACAGCGCGTCAGCCGGTGAAGAGCAACTAGGAGCCGGTGGGAGGCGCCGACTTCCCTACGCGTCCGCAAAGCGGACAGCTCGGAGCAGAGGTCCAGCTGGTGAGCCGAGGGCAGTCACCGAGCGCCTCTCGCGGGGAGAGTTCTCCGGGCGGCCGGCAGGGTGGCCCCAGGAGCCTGTGCCTGCAGCTGTCCTTTCCTTATAAGGCGGGGGCCGGGCGGCTCCGGGGGAGGGGCTGCGGCCGCCCGGCCCCCTCCAGGGCTCAGCGAGTGGCTCGGGGCGGCGAGGAGCGCAGCGCAGCCGCGGGGAACCGAGCAGCGCGTGGAGCCGGCCATGGGCAAGTCAGGTGAGCCGGCCGGGGGCGACGCCCGGGCGCAGGGTGGCTCCGGAGCCCCGGGCCCCCGGTCAGTCGCCGTCACCCTCTCTCTCTCCGTGGCCTGGGTCCCCGGGGAGCGGGGCGGCCGCCTAGACGCGCGGAACGGGGCTCGGGTTGCGATGCGGCACCTCTGGGTGCGGGATGGAGGGGCGCGCTGGCGAAACGCCCTGAGGCGCAGCGCGGGCAGTTTCCGGGGCAGCTGGGAAGACTCCGCGGCGGTCAGGCCACCAGGAGAGAGGGAGGGAAGGAGAGACCGAGGGAGGGTCCCCCTGTCTGCCAGCCAGAGATTGCGTCAGGGAGGGCTTCCAGGCGCTGATGGGATCAGCGCTCCGCGTTCCGCCAAGGCGTGGCTTTTGCTTTGTTTCGAGAGGACAGAGTTAAGAGTTGGAAAAAGCCACCAAACTATGACAGCATCTCTTGCTCCAAAGCTGCTTGCCCCAGTCAACCCTCCTGAGGACAGCTCTGAGTAGCCTCTGCATTCTTTCGTTGTCTCTCCTCTCTCGAGCACCCCATCTGTGCAAGGCTCCCCGAGTGGGAGGCTCGGTCTGGCTCCCCCTTTCTCTGTGACCTGTTGCTGCTGTCGGATGAACTTTCCAAGATGCAGATCTCCTTTCACTCCCTAACACCTTCCCCCATGGCTTGCAGTCTTCCTTCCCGGGAATTGGTCACCACCCCTTGCTTGCACCTTACAGTCCAGCCATCCTGAGGCTGGACACTGGCTCCCTTCCCCTGGGTTTCCTTACCTGGCACTCACCACACCCACTCCCCCTCCAGAAAATCCTCCCCATCCTTCTAGACTCAACTCCTGGACTGGGAGCCCATCCCTGATTCCACTATAGAGGGACCTCCCACCTAATGTGTTCTTTGTTGCAGTCCTTCCTGCAGTAAACTTGGAACAAGAATGCAGCCATATACGTTTTTCCCACTGACTCCCCACTCCCCGCAGTCAGGGCCATTTTTATCTCAGCTTACTTCCTGCCCCACCAGAGGCTTTTAATGAACAGCTGTTCAACAGAGTTCAGAAATCCTGCTTTATTAGGATTGTCAGCCTCAGATGAGTAAGTCTAGGTCTCTTCTTGGATCCATCCTCCAAGATCCAGATTCAGGAGATGCCAGCATTAGGAACAAGTGGGTTTCCCTGGCATTGGTCCTAACCAGCCTTACCTTGGGGCTTTAGGGACAGGTCTGGGTTCCAGCCCTGGCCTTGCCACTGACTAGCTGTGTGATACCAAGCAAGGCCCCTTTCCTCTCTGTTCCTCAGTTTCCCCATCTGTACTGAGAGTAGCCCATGTGATCCTCCGGGTTCTTCATGGTATAATGAAGACCATGATATAATGGGTTGGCATATAATTTAAAAAGCAGGATGATAGGTGGAGATGGGGCAAAGGTATAGCAGATGCAAGAGAGCATTTTAAGATATCTACTTGAGAAATCAACTCTTTCCTCTATAGATTTAGAAGAAAACCCATAAACTATCTTAAGCTGCATTTTTTTTCTTTTTATTTCAGATTAATATGAGTATACAAATGATTTAGTTTACAATGCTTGCATTTGTTAGGTAAGGTCCCTATTGTAATTCTGTCCCACACCCAGGAGGTATGCCATATACCCTAACATTAAACTACATCTTAATCAGTTGTTTCTGGCTTCTCCTGAGATATAGTTTGGCAGAACTATTAATATTCAGCTGTGTGACTACTCTCCTATCCGTTCATCCCCACATTCCACTATCTGTCAGCTCTGTGCCCAGCTGTGGACACAGTGCAATGAAGTGCATGGCCCCTGTCCCAGGAAGGTTCATGGGGATTGTGAAATGAATAGATGAAGCTGAGTAAAAAGATGGACAGGTACCACATGGTTCCTGTAAGGGGTGGGAAGTGATCAAAGCCACAAGACAAATAAATGCAGGTGACAGGTAGTTGGAGCCTAAGTTGGGGAAAGATCTCCATTGCACAGGAGCCCCTGAAGAAGGTGGTTAAATTCCAGAGAGCTTAGGAATTTGGACTTTGTTTTATGGGACCCTAGGTGCCATTGAAAGGCACCTATCCAAAAGTGGCAGGACCAGAGCTATGCCAGGGTGGAGGTATAAGAAGGGGAGACCACTGCAGTTACACAGATAAGAGGTGACAGAGGTAACTAGGGCAGGGATAGGGCTGGAGAAGAAGAGGGCATGGATTTGTTAGACAGTGGCCTTGAGCAGACTTGGTGACAACTTACTGTGAAGTAGAGGTCAGAGGAATACAAGATGGTGGTAATATCTCCATGCCTAGAGATACAGGGTTGGGCAGGTTTCAGAGGAGGACAACTTCTCACTCAAAAAGGAGGAAGGTGCCAGTGGCAGAAGGCAGGTTAGACCTGGTTGAGTGAGGTGCCACCTCTACCCCTCTACCCTGACATACATACCCAGGTACCTTCCAAAATCAAACCCTGGCCTTTCTCCTTCACAGCAACATGTACTTTATTTGTCTCCCTCCATAAGATTGAGAGTCTCTAGTATCTGGCTCTGCTATGGGTCCCTAGGGACAGCTGACTTTTCTGAGTGACCCAGTGCCCAATGGGACCAATTTGAACTTCCTGGTCACCAGCCAAGGGGCTGCTGTCTTGAGTCCGCAGGGCAGGTAGCACTCACAGATGTGTATCCACACAGGGGCTCTATAATGACTGCCATAAGGAATCAGTCACTGCCTCTTGTGGGCCTCAGTTTCCTTTTCACTGCATGGGAACCAGTCTCTTTTTCACCTTTAACCTCCGATGTGCCCCAGAGCCTGTGGGGGTGATGGGCATTATTATAAAATTATCACACACAACTGACACAGCTTAAATTCCAGGAAATCCTTGGCCTTGGATTTGGAGACTGCCAGGTTCTGCTCCCAGCCCTGGTCTCTCTTCTGGGCTGCAGTGTGCAGAAGGTGTGGTGTTGCAGAGAAAAGCAATGGCCTTGGACTCAGTGGAAGCCTCTTCTCCCTAGCACTAGTGATTACCAATTATTAAACTCCTACTGCACACCAGGCATGAAGCTAGGTATTTTCTATGGAAACTCCTATCATGCAGCTAGTTATTACTAACCCTTGTAACAGTGCTGCAAAGCTATTATCATCAACTCATGTTATACATTTATAGGAGTTGAGTACCTTGCCCAAGCTCACAAATTGACCAGTAAGTAAACAAGTAATCAGTAAGTAAGCTGATTTGAACCCAGCTCTCTGAATTCTCAGTCCTGTAGTGTCTTCTCCACCACACTGAGCACTTACCCCTACTCCCATTCCCCTCCCCAGTCTGGGCTCTGGCCCATGGGGACCTCCAAACACTCTTTCCTCATCTCTAAGAATGCCAGTGTCCATCAGCTCACATCTGCTAGCACCAGATGCCATTAGAGCAGAAAGGCCTTTAGGGACCAATCAGCACAGGGATTTTCTACCAATTGGGGCCTTTGGGGTTTCAGGAAAAGGCTGTGTGGGCCAGGTCAGCCCCAGAGGTTCCATTTTTGTCTGTTAATTTTATTGAAGGGTTTCCCTACTTTGAAGACATTATGAAAACCACAGATGTCATCCTCCCTTTACATACAGAGGGGAACCTGGGGCCCAAAGGGGCAGGGACTTGCCTCTAGGCAGGCAGGGGTGGAGGAGGGGCTGCCTCTGCACAGACCAAGGGAGGGAGTGAGCCGGCAGAGCACTCTCCCCGCCCTGGCTCCTCCTATCACAGCCTCTGTCTAAGACAGGGCCAGCCTGGAGGAGAGGCTGGTGCTAGGGGGTGGGGGATTCCTTGTTCCTGTAAGCAATTGAGCAACTCATCTTTGACAACATACTTGCCACTCTGAAAAGAGGAAGCTGTATTATAAAGTGAAAAATGAGGGAGGGGAAAGAGTGAAGGGAGGGGTGCTCTTAGATCCTCCGCTAATGTGGATTCTCTGTGTGACCTTGGATAATCCTCATCCTCACCCCCAAGAACCCCAATTTTGTCATCTTTAATTTGAAGAGGAGAGAAATCCCATCCCAGTGCCTTTTCTATACTAGTGTGAAAACCTCATTCATTTGTTCAATTGCTCATTCACTTAGCAAATATCTGAGCTCAGAGGTACTGTAAGACACCATTGAATATCAGTTTAAGGCCAGGCATGGTGGCTCATGGGCAATGGTTCATGCCTGTAACCCTAGCACTCTGGGAGGCCAAAGTGAGAGGATCACTTGAGGTCAGGAGTTTGAGAAAAGCCTGAGCAAGAGTGAGATCCCATCTCTACAAAAAACAGAATAATTAGCTGGGCCTAGTGGCACAGTAGCTGTGGGGAGGCTAAGGCAGGAGGATCACTTAAGCCCAGGAGTGTGAGGTTGCAGTAAACTACTGCTCTCTAGCTTCAGTGGCTGAAAAAAACTCTGTCTCAAAAAAAAAAAAAGAAAAAAGAAAAAGAAAAATCAATTTAAAGGCAAAGAAGGGCTCTGACCAAGAAGGGATGAGAACAGGTTTTCCTAAAGCCAGAGACTAAAGGGTTTCTGTCCAATGGTAATAATAATAGTTATTATTACCTGGTACTTAATAACTGCTCATTATGTTTCAGAACAATTCTAAAGCGTTTACATAGATTTAATTCATTTAAACAATCTGTGAGGTAGACATTAGTATCCCATTCTATATATGGGAAACTGAGGCACAGAGTGATTAAGGAACTTGTCCAAAATCACACAGCTAGTAAAAAGCAGAGCTAGGATTTACCTATCGAAATACCTGAAATCCAGGTTTAAAGAGCAGGAGCTTTTTTATTCTTTCTTCTTGATAAGGAAACAAAACCAGCGGTGTCTCAGAGGTGTTACCAAGTTGTTTTCCAGACTCTTGCCAAGGGGACAGAGGTGCCTGTTCACAGCTCCTGTCCTGGCCCCTGACTGCCATAGGCCTCTTTCCTGAGGAGTCTGGAAAGGGCAGAGGCGTGAATCAGGCTGGGCTCAGGGAGACTTCAGAAGAGGAGCTGATGCTGAGGGAGGAGCCTGTCCCAGCCCACAGCCCAGGGAAGGAAGGATGCAGACCCCTTCAGGATCTTTTACCGGCTGGCAGCCACCCCCACCCCACACAGACAGCCCTGGCAGCCTCTGTTGCCTTTCAGCAGCTCTGACCTTTCATTTGTTTAAAGCCCCAAATCTGCCCCCTTGGTCCCTTCTACTCTACACATAGTCCCTGATTTGGCTCTGGGACCCCTCAGGCAAGTCTGTCTATAAAGGACTTAGCATACTGAGGCTCTTGTGAAATCTTAGTTTTTTTCTCCTCTTTGCTCCCTTCAGATCTGAAAGCTCTGTTTCCCCTCCTGTCCTCAGCCCTCCTGCTGTGCCTGTCCTCCTTCTCAGCCTCCTAGGTTATCCCATCTCTTCTTTGTCATTCCTTTTCTCATGCCCCTTGGGCTGTGGGGTCCGGGTTAGGACAGGAGCTTTGCCTCTGATCCAGTTTCCCTTTTGAAGGACCCACCCTCAGACTAGTTGTGGGGATTTGGGCAGGTAACTACCCTTCTCAAGTCTCAGTTTCCTAATAAAAAAAGAATGAGTAAGGTCATGCATGGAAGCATCTCCAAAAGGTGGTGAGAAGTGAGTAAGACCCGCATAGGTCCAGCCCCCATCCATGGCCTGTCAGCCAGTGAGCAGAAGACAGGAGTGTGACAAGATAGGTGTGTCCGCCTTTCCCTCATTCCAGGCCAGCACTCTGGGGCTATGTGGCCTCTCTGAGCCTCAGTTTACCCTCCTACAAAATGAGGACACAATCCCTGCCCTTCCCCCATGGCAGGGTGACTGTTTGGGCTTTCCCTGCCTGATGGGGGATGGATGGTTTTTCTACAGAAGTGGGTGTGCCTCTTGCTAGGTGTGGTCACCATTGATATCTCCCTCCTTGAGGCTGAAGCCCTGCTCAGAGAAGCAACATGGGCCGTGACTGGCTGCCATAGGGGGAGGGCACTCCAGGGCTGCTGGAGGTGTGTGTGTGTGGGGGGGGGGTTCCCAGGGCAGGGAGAAAGGACTTCACTTCTGATTACCAGAAAGGCCTCCTGATCCCTTCTAGAAAGCCCTGGCCCAGGAACCCAGCCCTGCTGGGGACAATGCCTGGCTTTAGCTTCCCTTGAGCTTCTATGGGGCACAGGCACTTTCACTTTTGTTTCTTTTTACTTCCCACTTACTGGGAGTGCAGTGACCTACTTTTTAGCAGCCTTATTTGTCCCTTTCTGCCAAGGAGACTTGGGGCTGGCAGCACTATGGGCCTGAGGCTGCTTTTATACTCACTTTACCTTTGCTAACCATTCTCTCCCCTCCCTCCCCTCTCTCCTGCTTCTCCTGAGGACCCCAGAATATGCTGTTAGTCCCTTCCACCCTGACCCTTTCTGTGTCCTTTGCCTCCTTACCTCATGCTTCCTTATTTAGAAACATCTCCTCCAGGGAGCCCTCCCTTCCTTCATGTATCTATGGTCACCATTGTGCATGCCACTCAGTCTCATGCATCTCCTGTGGTGTCCCGTGAGATCCACCACAGCCAGCTTGGGACATGGGAACTGGAAAGGACTTTTGGATGGGCCTGGCCAAGCCAGACATGCCCTTGGCTGTTCATATACACTTGTTTCAATCTCTGTGTCTCCTTAGAGCAGCTCAGGAAACTCCTGCAAGTATTGATCAGTTCATCTTGTCTCTTCCCACTCACAGCCTGATGGGACTTTTCAGGACCTCATCCGACCCAGACTCTGAATCCCTCAGAGGAGGGCTCACCTGCTTGCATTCCCTAAGTGGTAGAACACTCACTACCTTTCAGTTTTCAGGAAACTTTGATCAGGAAGGTCTTTCTCAGGCTGAATTAATCTGTCCTGCCCTTTCCACCCACTGAGCCCAGCTTTTCCCTTTGCAACTCCAGAATTCATCAGGGGCCACCAAAGAGTCTTGTAAAGTCTGATCATCTCCAGGATGAGCATACACAGTACTTGAACTGTTCCTCATAAGATCCCATTTCCAGCCTCTGAACACATTTCAGATGACCACCTATTCTCACGCAAAGCAGGGGGCAAGCTGGGGAAGCAGCCCATGGCCCAAGGGCCTGTGGATTTCTGGTGGCCATACCACCCTACTGACCCCATCTTAACCTATCCTCAACCAGCCAGCTCCTGTGAGTTGCTATGGCTCCCACCATCTCCCCATGAGATACTCCTTAAAAGCCTCTGTGGCCAGGCATCGTGGCTCATATCTATAATCCTAGCACTATGGGAGGTCAAAGGCAGTAGATTACTTGAGTTCAGGAGCTCAAGACCAGCCTAAGCAAGAGAAAGACCTCCCATCTCTAAAAATAGCTGGGCATGGTGATGCACCTGTTGTCCCAGCTACTTGGGAGGCTGAGGCAAGAGGCTCTCTTGAGCCCAAGAGGTTGAGATTGCTATGAGCTATGACACCATGGTACTCTAGCCTGGGCAACAGAGTAAGACTCTGTCTCAAAAAATTAAAAAAAAAAAAAAAAAAGCCCCTGTGACTCTTTATCCCCAAAACCACATTAACATGCTAAACCCGAAATCTTATTTTTATTCTGGTTAAAAAAAAAGAAAGCATGGCATACAATGTACCATCTTATTCATTTTCAAGTGTAAATGGATAACAGAGTGATGTTATATATATTCGCATTGTTGTGAAACAGCTCTAGAAATTTTTCATCTCACAAAACTGAAATTCTATATCCATTTAAACAACATTTCTCTCTTTTCTCCTCCCCCACCCCCTAAGAGACCTAAAATCTTAGTCTTTCCTATCAATAAGGGCTTTTTCCACCTCTTGGCCACAAAGACCTGACATACTTCAGGTTGTAGCTCCACCCTCTGCCTTCGGCCTAGTCACCATTATCAGTTTTCACCTCCATGGCTTTGTCATCATTTTGTATCCCCATCTTGGGGTTCAGACCCCTCCCCCATCCCATCATCTCTGCCCCACCTCATATCCCTGTGACTGGACATCACTAGATGGTCTTGCTGAGACCTGGAGTCTGCTTACTCTTTATTTAAGGGTTCACTTCCTCTTTATCAGAAAGCCCTTGGACAGTCCCACCAGCATAGGTTGGGACCTGCAGTTATCTCCACCTCCTGGGTGTGTAGCTAGCCCCAAGATCCCTGAATGCAAGCCCTGGTCTTCTTCCCTTCATGTCCCCTCTGATGTCTCATGAGATTTGACTTGAAGGCCCAGGAGGTACAGGAGATCTGGCTATGAGAAAAGTGACAAGGACTCCTTGTTGAGTCATCTCCTCAGCCTTGGGTGAAGGGCAGCAGAGGAAAAGGAAGGCACTGGTGAATATGTAACCTGGGGCAGAAGAAGGATTGTGGTACTTCTTTTATGCTTTGGTTTACACCCTTCCTGCCACTGCCCACAGCCAGCCTCTTGTGAGACAGGTTTTTGACCAGATGGAACCAGCTCAGTTTAAGTGCCCTCTGTGGCCCTCACCCACAACCCATCCAACTTACCTCCATTTCCACAAAGGGAAACTCCAAGATTTCTAAGGCTGGTGCTCAGTGCCACCATCTTATACTGACTAGCTCTTGTCCATACATCTTTGGGGCCTGAAATCAGGGATCACTTCTTTCCTGATCCCCTAGACTATTTTAGGTCACTCTTTCTTCTTCAAGTTCCTTTGGAACATGTGCCTATCTGCATCTTGGCACCTATCACAAGCCTAGCATCTATTTACAGGACTGTCTCCCTTCTGTGTATGAGCTTTTTGAGGGGCAGGATATGGCTGATTTGTCTCTGGATCCCTAGGACACAGGTGGGATCTGGTACAAGGGAGGGACTCAGAGAACAGATGAACAGATGGATGGAGGATATTAGATCCATGTTGGATGGATGGAAGATATTGGACAGATGGAGGGAGGGATGGATGGTTGGAAAATATTGGATAGATACAGATGGATGCACAAAAGATATTGGGTGGATGCATGGAGTATGTTGGAGGGACAGATGTTACATGAGTTTTGGATGAGTGGATAGAAAATGTTGGATGGATGGATGATATTGGGGTTCCATTTCAAATCCAAATTGGTATGGTATTTGTTCACTATTGGCCTTGCTGGCTCTTGGCGTCACCACAGCCTCCTTGACTTTGCCCTCTCTGAGGTCATAACCCAATTGGGCATGGGCCCCACCTCTTCCTCAACTGCAACCCTGGGCCCACTGATAATAACATTCACTCTCTCATCACCAGCACTTTATTTTCTACACTCTTCCCTTTAGTCTGTTTTTTTGCTGCTATACTACAATTGTGTAATTTATAAAGAACATGGTTCTGGTGACTGGGAAGTCCAAGAACATGGCACTAACATCTAACAAGGATTTCATGCTGCATTATTGCATGGTGGAAGGGCAAAAGAGCAAGCAAACATGCAAGACAGAGAGATCAGGCCAAGCTCTTCCTTTAATCCAGAACCCACTCCCTTAATAACTGAATTAATCCTTTCATGAGGGCTGAGTCTCTTAAATACTGTTACACCAGCAATTTGCTGTTACTGAGTCTCTCTCAATACTGTTACACTGGCAATTAAATTTGAACAGAAGTTTTAGAGGGGATATTATGGCATTCCTCGCATGGCCCCCTAAAACTCACATCCTCTCACACAAAATACAGGTTGGCCATAAAGTTCGTGTGCAACTTAAATTGCGCAGGAACTTGGGCAGCACCTGTGGCTCAGTGAGTGGGGTGCTGACCCCATATACTGAGGGTGGTGGGTTCAAACCTGGCCCTGGCCAAACTGCAACAACAACAACAACAACAAAAGTAGCTGGGCATATGGCAGGCACCTGTAGTCCCAGCTACTGGGGAGGCTGAGGCAAGAGAATCACCTAAGCCCAAGAGTTGGGAGGTTGCTGTGAGCTATGATGCTACGGCACTCTACTGAGGGCAACAAAGTGAGACTCTTGTCTCACTTTTATTTTTTAAAAAATAAAAAAATTGCACAGGATCTTTATGGCCACCCTGTGTATTCATTCCATCCTGACAGCCCTAAGTCTTAGTTCATTCCAGTACCAACTAAATCAGATATGGATGAGACTCAAGGCACAATTCATCCCTATGCCACCAGCTGTGAGCCTGAAATCAAAACAGGTTATCTACTTCCAAATACAATGGTGAGATAGGCATAGGATAAACATTTCCATTCCAAAAGGGAGACATAGGTAAGAAGAAAGGAGTAACTGGTCCCAAGTAAGTCCAAAGTCCAACAGGGAAAACAACATTACATTTTAGGGCTAGAGAGTAATCTCCTTTGACTCTTATCTCCCACCTTCTGGGCATGCTAGGAGCGGGGTTGGGTCCCCCAGGCCTCAGGCAGCCCCACTCCTATTGTTTTGCTGGGCTTAGTTGGTGCTTCAGTTCCCTGCAGTTGGAGTCCCAGGATTGCAGCTCTCCTAGGCAGGTGTTATACAGTGACAGCACTACAGTTCCAGGTCTTTGGGGTGGCCCTCCTTCCACAGCTTCACTGGATATTGCCCTAGTGAGAACCTTACAATGCTCTGCTTCTGTGGGGGGTTTCTGCCTGGGCCCCCAGGCTGTCCAGTGAGATGGTGCCCACCACGCAGGGCAGATCTTCCCCGCGTAGTCCTCAGCAGTCTCCGCTGGAAACACCTGCACAGACACTCCCCAAAATAATGCCTTACCATCTCCAAGTCTTCCTGACTCCAGTTAAAGTCACATCTAAAGTTAACCGTGTCACTCCACTTCCCCAGTGCTGCCCTTCCCTCACCCTCTTGGTCATTGCCCCTCCATTTCCGTGGTTTCAGTGTGGGCACCCTCCCCCTGCCAGCTGTCTGTTTCTGGATCCCCCAGCTTTAGTGCCTTCTGGTCCCCATTGCCCACCATGGGTCCACGCTCAGTGCCCAGTTGCCCTTGCACGTTTCCTCTCAGAAGTCCTGTTGGCGACAGTGCCAGCCCGAACCTACTGTGCGCCTCCAGTGCGCCCTCCGCGCGCAGCCCGCTGGCTTTTCGGAACCAGAGCTCAACAGCTTGCTCCCTGAGCCCATTCAGGGGCTGGAGTTGCGTCAGATAAAGACCCTGATGCCTCACAAGGCCCATAAGGGCCCACATCATCCACCAATCCGGGCAGAGCTGGGAAGGGGAGCATTGGGCGGAGGCAGGATCAGCCGCAGTGCGGGCCACTGGGCTGGGGGGCTGGAGTGCCCGTGTTGGAGGGGAGCAGCAGCCCACCCACGCAGCCTGGGCTTTGAGCGGAAGTTGCTCTGAAGTGTGCCATTATACTCTTTTCTCTGCACTGAGCCCTTCTCCATCTTGCAATCATTCCAGCTTCCAAACAGTTTCATAACGAGGTCCTGAAGGCCCACAATGAGTACCGACAGCAGCACGGTGTCCCCCCTCTGAAGCTCTGCAAGAAGCTCAGCCGGGAAGCCCAACAGTGAGTCCTCCCAGCACACCTGGTGACACGGACCCTTCCCAGTACTGCCGCTGCACTCACTCTGAGAGGAGTCCTGGGTGGTTGGAGGGACTCGGGTTTGGGGGTCAGTTATAGCCAACCATGAATAACCACTCTGCTGCTCATCTAGGCAGGTCCCTTTGCTCCTCTGAGCTTCGGTTTGCTCCTCTGTAAAATGGGGATGTTGGGAGGCTCAGAAGCATGTAGCTGCAGTGTGCCTGTTTTCTTCTGCAAGCCCGGTGCAGGGAAGGAAGCTCAGCCACACTGGCTTGGGGGTTGTACTTGGGGGGTTCCCTGGGCTGCACCCACCCTGAGGAAGCTGTGTGGACCCTGGCAGGTATTCCGAGGCCCTGGCCAGCACGAGGATCCTCAAGCACAGCCCCGAGTCCAGCCGAGGCCAGTGTGGGGAGAACCTGGCATGGGCATCCTACGATCAGACAGGTGGGTGTTTCTCTCAGCTCCCTTCCCTCTGCTGGAGCTGGACCTAGACTGGGCTTCCCCAAGCCCCTCCTAGCCCCAGTGCCCTCCTTAGTTTAGCTGTGGGGTAGAACAAATTCCAGAAAGGGAAAGGAAACCCAGAGCTCTTTGAATCTGCTCTCTGGCTGACTTCAGTTCACCACAAGGTCTATGATGGCTGGCTCAGGGCCAGGCCTGTGCTGGGTGCCAGGGACACAGAGATGAATCAGACAGACCAGCCCTTAGAGCTCCCAGGCTGAGGAGTAGGGGTGGGAGAGACAGACTGAGTCGGTCCAAAGTTGTAGCCTGATTCTGTGGACACCAAAGCATCTCCAGCTACTAAGAAATTTTACTTTCCTTACATTTTCCTAATTTTTTTAAAGTGTTAATGTATTACTTTTTAGCTAGAAAAAAGCAGAAGAGACTTTTCCATTTTGGAAAAAAAACATAATGGGAAAGAAAATTCCTCCATCCAAGGTCTCTGTCTGGAATGACCCCACCGTACTGACCCAACATTCTTGGGCTTCCTGGCTCTAATAGCCCTGAAGTGGCTTTTTAGGAAGAACCCTGGGAAGAGCTATCTAGCTCTCTGACAGTTTCTCCAAACCCCAGCGGGAGAATGACTCACTCCCTCCCTGACCTCACTGTCCCCAGGAATTCACAGGGAAAGCCCTGAGTCCTCTCAGCTTCCCTGGCACAGTTGAGCCTGGACTTACTTGCAGCGTGGCCCCTGCTGCCCCTCTGAAAGAGTGGTGGGCATGTTCCTGAGGAAGGTAGCAGCTCCCCTTCCCAGACCCAGGTGGTAGCCCTGGATGAGCCCCAGGAGAAGGGCAAGGGGTAAGAAAGAGGAGAGTTGGGGAGCGTGGTCCACCCTGGCCTTGCACTGGCTCAATGAAGAGCCTTAAGCAAGTAACTTCCTTCTTTGGTGTCTACAGAGGGGGCTGGGGAGATAGATGATCACTAAGACAATGCTTCCCTACTTTGACTGCGCATTGCAATCTTTTGTGTAGCTTTGAAGAAAAACCAGTGCCTGGCCAGGTCTGTCCTCCAGAGATGCTGATACAGTTGGTTTGAGGAAGGACCTGGGCATTCCTGGTTTTTAAATGCTAAGGCTAATGTGTGTGAACTATGTAGCAGCAGCAGCACCTGGGGACACAAGGGCACAATCACAGGGTCCTCCCTAGAGCTACTGAAATCAGAGTCAGCATTTTAACAAGATCCCCAGGTGATTCATGCACACATTAAATTTTGAGGCTTACTGCTCTGATGTTCAAGGCTCCCAGATCTGGGTCTGAGACCAGCAGCTTTCAGGTAACTGCTTTCTCATATCACCACCTCTGGGCCCATGGATGCTCCAGTTGAGAGCCCTCCTGCCTGCAGTAGAGACCTTTGGCTTCCCAACTCAATTGTCTTTTCTTCGGTGCCTACTTCAGGAGCCACAGTTGGGGTGGGGTGAAGGCTAAGTCTCCCAGAAACTCTAAGCATCATTAGAAGACCTGTGAACTGGCTCGGCACCTGTGGCTCAAGTGGCTAAGGCACCAGCCACATACACCTAAGGTGGTGGGTTCAAATCCAGCCCAGGCCTGCCAAACAACAATGACAGCTGCAACCAAAAAAAAAAAAAAATAGCCAGGTGTTGTGGCGGGCGCCTGTGTTCCCAGCTACTTGGGAGGCGGAGGCAGGAGACTCACTTGAGCCCAGGAGTTGGAGGTTTCTGTGAGCTGTGATGCCACAGCACTCAACCCAAGGAGACAGCTTGAGGCTCTGTCTTGAGAAAAAAAAAAAGAAGAAGAAGACCTGTGAACTGGGTGAGGGGAAGAGCACAACAATAGGGACCTTACCTAGCAAAAACAAACAATGTAACCTAATTGTAATCTCATGAAATAAAACTGGAAAGAAGAAAGGAGGGGAGGAAGGAAGGAAGGAAAGAAAGAAGGTGAGGAAGGAGGGAAAAGAAAGGAAAGAAAAGGAAAGGAGGAAGGGAATGAAGGAAGAAAGAGGAAAGAAGGGAGAAAGGGAGGGAAAGGAGGGAGGCCGGGCCCTTGAAGTACATTTTTGACCTTCTGGTTGTACAGAGGCCCGGAGAGGGGAAGGCCTAGCCTAGGACTATGCAGTGAGTCAGTGGTGGGAGTTTGGGGGATACAGATGGAGGTTCCCTGACCCAGCTCAGGGCTCTCCCAACCCCCAAGAGGCCCAGTCTTCAGCCTGGACATGCTCGTGGGCAGGGGTCTCTAGGAGTCTACAAGGAGCATCCAAGATGTCTCAGTCCTAAGTGCTTTGTCAGACACCTGCAGGATGGGTGGTTTGGGGTTGATGGGAGAAGATGCAGGGAATAGGGAGTAGGTGAACTTTGCTGCTGAGTTTTAGAAAAATGTCATTTCCATACAGGAAAGGAGGTGGCTGATAGATGGTACAGCGAGATCAAGAACTACAACTTCCAGCAGCCTGGCTTCACCTCGGGGACTGGTGAGTGACAGATTCTCACCAGCGACCATATTTTTCTAGATTAAGTTCTATATCTTCCATATTTTTCTAGATTAAGCTTGCCCAGAGGGCAAAGCTCTCCTTTCCCCAGTACCTCCCCAGAACCCCTAAGCCCCCCTCCATCTGAGAGCCCAGTAGGACTGAGTTCTGCCCGCCAGCTCAAGGCTCTGCACTTAGAGGTGTGTTATAGGAGACTGGGTTTTAAAAGCCACTTGGAGTTTGCCTCAGCACCTTTAGCTTGTCGCCCTGCTTCTAGTCTTGCTCCCTCCAACCCATCCTTTCAGCAGCCAGAATACTTCTATCCCCTGGGCTGTGGTACTCTCCTGATTAAACTGCTGTGGCTCCCTGGTGCTGTCAGGAAAGGGCTTCCTTTTGTACCCCTCACCCTTCCCCTGGTGCTTCCTACCCTCAGCCTCCCCGCATTCTCCCTTCCCCTTTTCACCCTAGTTTGTGGTTCAGGTGAGCTTGAGATGCAAAAAAGCTAGATCTAGTCTTAGCTCTGGGAATATTTGCTGTGTGAGCTTAGGTCAGTTCTTATCCTTCCCTGTTTCCAAGGGAGAGGGACAAAGTGGTGACCTCTCAGGGACATTTTGAGAATTGGTGGTTCAGTGTAGAGAGGAGCCTTCCATGAGGCCCAAGCCTTTCTCTCTGCCTCCTCCATGTCAAGGGGGAACCCCTTAGCTGACTTGGTGCCCCCAGCAGCCACTCGATGCCCTAGGGCTCCTCTTGCCCCTGTGCTATCCTCACCCACCCTTTGTCTTTCCTCAGAACTGACTCAGAGGGCAGCACCTGTGGCTCAAAGGAGTAGGGCGCTGGCCCCATATGCTGGAGGTGGTGGGTTCAAACCCAGCCCTGGCCAAAAACTGCAAACAAAAAAAAAAAAAAAGTTAAAGAAAAGAACTGACTCAGACTTCATCTGGGGCCCAGGACTGCATCAGAAGGGGGTGTGAGTTTCTCTGAGCAGAAGGCCCTAGAGAAACTGAGAAAGGGGTTCTGTGCCACCACACTCCTCCACCCAATCCTGCCCCACCCACAGGTAGAGCCACTTGTGGCTTCCACCTTCTGAAGGACTGCTTCAGAAGCAGGAAGTGACATGTTCTCAGAGCCAGTCACCATTTCCTGTCGATTGCTGCTTGCCCTTTTTGGGCAGGGATCCTTGCAGCTGTGTGTATAAGGCTCCAGGCACAGGGAGAAGCATCTGCTGAGGCAGTTTCCTCTCAGTGACCTGCTGTAGGACAACAGGCCTGGGAGCAGGAGGCTGCTGTCCGCGAGGACTGCTGATGCTGGGCAGTAGTGCTCGGGGCAGGGAGCGGTAACAACCTCCCATCAGTGAGTAAAGGACACGTAGGCAGAGCCTTGCTTTCTTTTGATAAAGATCAGCATCCAGAAGATGTTTTATTTCATAGCTTCTGGATTTGCCTTAGCCGTGAGCAAGATTCTTGAGCAGTCAGACATGTGTCAGAGCGAGTTGTCAGCGCTGCCCCTATGTGTGCACACACCAGTCCATGGCTGTGAGGTGCCACCATACCCACTGCTGTGCAAGCCTCACAGCACCATTTGAAAGTAGAGCTTTGTTCTACCCATTTTGTAGAGAAGGAAACTGAGGCCTGCAAAAGAAAAGGGCCTTTTCTCATGCCTTCTGTCCCTAATCTGATGCTTTTTCTGTGGCCCCTCCTCCAAAGTGGAAATCTCAAAAAAGTCAGTCACCACAAATGGGGCTCAACTTTTCCTGATTGCTGACCACCTGTTTCACCCATCACCTCTAAGGAGGAAAACCCTAGGGGCAGCTAGCCCTGAGCTCATGGGCAATGCCTTGTGACAGGCTGACCCTAAGACCAGAGTAGAGCTTTGCATGGTTTCATAATTGGGACTTTCATGACCCTTAAAGATCTTCAGGCCCAGCTCTGCCTTAGCCTCCCCCAGACCCTGTCCTCAGCTTCCTCTTGCTGCAGTTTTTCAGGGGTCCCCTGACCTGAGTCCACGTTGCAGGGGAAAGGGCCTTTGAAATATCCTGTAATCTA
The DNA here is from genome assembly GCA_963574575.1 of Galagoides demidoff. Lineage (NCBI taxonomy): Eukaryota > Metazoa > Chordata > Mammalia > Primates > Galagidae > Galagoides > Galagoides demidoff. The sequence goes on from CAUYQV010143492.1 coordinate 18,479, forward strand.
TCCCCACCCTGGGCCCGCATCTTTTTTCTTTTTCTTTCTTTTTTTGAGACAGTTTCACTCTGCTGCCCAGACTAGAGTGCCATGGTGTCAACCTAGCTCGCAGCAACCTCAGACTCCTGCGTTCAAGCGAGTCTCTTGCCTCAGCCTCCTGAGTAGCTGGAATTACAGGCGCCTGCCACAATGCTGGGCTAATTTTTCTATTTTTAGTAGAGACAGTCTTGCTCAGTGTACTCCTAAGCTTAAGAGATCCTTCCACCTTGGCCTCCCACACCTGGTCCTTAATATTTCTATTTTTAGTAGAGACAGAGGCAAACTCTTGCTCAGTGAACTCCTAAGTTCAAGCGATCCTCCCACCTTGGCCTCCCATAGTGCTAGGATTACAGGGGTGAGCCATCATGGGCCAGCATCTTCTGATGGAGATCACTGCTCTCTGCTGTGTGCTGAGTGGAGAGAAATGATTCCTTAATTACTTTGACATATTCTGTTTAAATGGGTAGGTTTGTTTACTTATTCTGAATGAATAGTAGTTTTACATGATATGAAAACTGAACACTTGATAAGGGGGGATGTTTTACCTCCAGCCCTGACCTCCAGTACTTTTCCTCACAAGAGGCAAATAGAGATATCAGTTTCGTGTATCATTCTAGAGTTATCCTGAGCTTTTGCCAGCATTTGTGGATATATGTTCTGTTTTGCCCTTCCCCCCCCCTTTATTATCACACGCCGTCGGGTTGAATCCTCTGGGTGGAGGTTTTGCCCTTTTTTACTCTTCAGTGTCACAGAATATGATCTGTTTTGCACTGTCAGAGATTGTATCAATGCGGGAGGAGCTCATTCATTCTTTCTTGCTGTTGCACATTATTCCCTTGCAAGGATAGACTATAACTTTAATGCGTTTTTCAAAGGTATAGTCTAGAAATTCTGAGTCCATGAGGGAAGGATGTGATCCTCTTCGGAAAAAGAAAAAAAGACTTTTTTTAGTAGATAAAAGTTAGAAAACAGTGTGTATCAGATGGTTGCTAAGGAAGTATGTCCTTTAATTAATCTCTGAATACCCATAACTTAATTATCTCTGTGCAGAAACCTCTCTGGTAAGAGGAAAGACTGCTTAGCCTCATCTGTTTGGAAAAAGCTGCCCCAGGCCTTTGTTCTGCTGATGTGTGCTTTGTGTCTGTAATCATTTTCTTGGCAACCAGTGGATAAATGGCAGCTTCTTCCTTTTCTGAGAGATAGAATAGGTGGGTCAAAGGCCAAAGCATGTGATCTCTTGAGAGAGGCTTGTGAGAAAGGGCTTGAGCCTGAGTAAGGAGACGCCTCTGGAAGCAGTGACACCTGGCAAAGCCGCTGAGAGCCTGAGATGTGACTCAAAAATATCAGAAGCCAAGGTGCTCTTATATGTCTTTGAACAAATTGGCAAGAAGGGTTTCTCTCCTATTCAGAGCAGAAAACCAGAGTTTATGAAGTAGCAGATAACACAAGTTGTTTTTTTCCTTAAGACAGAGTCTCACTTAGTCACCTCACCTTGGGTACAGTGCTGTGGTGTCATAGCTCACAGCAACCTCAAACTCTTGGCCTCACGTGATCCTCTTACCTCAACCTCCCAAGTTGATGGGGCTACTGGTGCCTGCCACTATGCCTAACTAGTTTTTCTATTTTTAGTACAGATGGGGTCTCACTCTTGCTCAGGTTGGTCTCAAACTCCTGAGCTCAGGCAATCCAACTGCCTTGGCCTCCCAGAGTGCTAGGATTTTAGGCGTGAGTCACCAAGCCTGATGGTTTAAGGATAAGTGGTAAAGAAGTATAATTGTACTTAGGTTTTTTTTTTTTTTTGAGACAGTCTCACTATGCCACCCTTGGTAGAGTGCCGTGGCGTCACAGCTCACAGTAACCTCACACTCTTGGGCTTAAGTGCTTCTCTTGCCTCAGCCTCCCAACTAGCTAGGACTATAGGCACCTGCAGCAACGCCTGGCTATTTTCTTGTTGCAGGTGTCATTGTTGTTTAGCTGGCCTGGGGCCGGGTTCGAACCCACCACCCTCCGTGTACATGGCTGACGCCATAACCACTGTGCTATGGGCGCCAAGCCACAGTTATTTTTTTTAAATTTTTGCTTCAATTGTATCACATCAGCTATATGGATGGGTGTTTATATTTGGTTATTTTCCTAAAGAATTTAGTAGCCTCAAATCCTCTGTGGATATAGACAAAGACATAAATTATACCTAAATTTAAAAATTATAAAAATGGAGTTCAACTGTAGAGAGAAAAACAGAATGCAATCAATGAACCTTTTTTTAATTCTTACTACATGCAAAATGCAACGGGAAGTACCACCTTTGTTCTCTGAAGGATTAGAAGGCTGTGGACACCAGCGTCTGCCTGTTTGTTTCTCTCTCTCTGTTCAATGTTGTAGTAGACTACTACATGAACATCAAGTTTACCCCTTTAGCCATTTTTAAGTATATAGCTCAGTGGCATTAAATGTATTCACATTGCTGTGCGGTCCTTAGTACCATCCAACTCCAAAACTTTTTCATTTTTATAAATTTAAACTCCATACCCCTTAAACAACAGCTTCCCTCCCTCCTCCACCTCTAACCATGGCCTCTGGTAACTACTTCTCCTGTGGGTCTTGACCATACCAGGTACCTCAGGTAAATGGGATCATATAATGTTTATCCATTATATGTGTCTGGATTATTTCACTTAGTATAACATTTTCAAGGTTTATTCGTATTATAGCATATACCAGAATTCTCTTTTAAAGCTGTATAATAATCCACTATGTGTATATATGCACACAAACTCCATTTTATTTATCCATTTGTTGATACTTGACTTTGTGCCAGTTCTTTAACCTCTCTGCTATGAACATGAATGTAAATATCAGAGTCCCTGCTTTCAGTACTTTGGGGTCTATCCCCGGAAACTGATTCATATGGCCGCTTTATGCTTGATTTTTGAGGAATGCTATCTTCCACAGCAGCTGCACCATTTTCCATTCCTATCAGCAATGTGCGAAAGTTCAATTTCTCCACATTCTTGCCATAACTTATTTTCTATTATTTTTCCTTTTTTACGATAGCCATCCTAATGCATGTGAAGTGGTTGCCCTCCTTTCTCAACCCCCCTGTGGGAAGCTTGGCTGCTCTGATCATGCTTTTCCTCCCTCCCTCTGTTTCTTCCGTATTCATCAGATATTTACTGAGCATCTACTAAATGCCAAGCTGATTGCTGGACACCATGGATGTGGACACTAAAACAAGTGGTGCCCACCCTCACATAGCTTGTCCAATTGCAAGCCAGGCATTTAGGTGGAAATATAATCTCTTGAGGTTTGCCTTAGCAAATGAATGCCATCCTGTGATGTGAAGTAAGTATCCCATTAACATCTGTCAGTGCTAAACAATAAAGATGGAAGGGAGGGACACCTGACCTCTACACCAGGTGATGAGAAGAATTTTTGATCATTGAATGAAGAATACATTATAGCATCATCTCTTTGACCCCAAATGGGAGGAGAGCTGTAAGCTGAGCTCTCTTAGTAGTTAAAAGGACCAGGGAGCAAAGGAGCAAGGCAGCCTAAAAGGGGAAGATTGGTGCCACGAAGCTCCACAAGCCACAGAAATGTCTGGAGGTTGGAGCAGCAACTTTCAAGGGAACTGGGCCTTTTGGCTCAGAGCAGAGGGACTTGAACAAAGCTAGAATTTGTCAAGGTCTCAAAGTGTTGAAAGCGTAGAAGACCTACACTTCCAGCAAAAGAATAGCCTGAGTCCGTATGATTTTCTTTATTTATTCCATTTATTCATTCACCTTTTGTTTTATACTTTTCATGTGTGAGGCTATGGCCAAGGTACTTAGGGTATTTTGATGAATAAAACAAACTGCATACGTGGGACTTATAGCCAGGTGCAAACAATAATCAAGTAATCAACAAATTTATCATTGCAGAATGCTCTGAAAAGAAAACACAGGGTGTGGTAAGAATGTCTTGGGTGGGAGGTGTTCAGTAAATAAAAGGGTGATTGCAAAAGCTTTCTTTGAACAAGTGATATTTCGGCTAAGACCTAAGGGACAAGAAGCTGTTGGTCATCAGGAATGTCCCACACATTGGTCAGCATGTGGGAAATAACCTGGTATGTTCAAGGAATGGAGAGGTGGTCACTGGGCTGAAGCTTTCACTTTCACTCCAAGTGCTTGGAAGTGCGTAGAGGAGTTTTAAGCCGGGAAATAGTCGGAGGTGATCAGTGTCTCAAAATGATCACTCTGAATATGTAAATGAAAGGAGACTGGAAGGGGCCAAGGTGGGTTCCATAGACCAGTCTGAAGGCTACTGCAGTGGTCTAAGTGAGAAGTGTTTGTGGTTGGGACCGAAGTTTGGGAAGTGAGTAACTTGAGATTTGTATTTTAGAGTTGGATTCTTCAGGATTGAATGAAGGGGAGGAAGGACTGCAGACTCACCCCCGCAGTGCACACAGAGGTGTGGGTGATGCAAAGGAGGAGTGAATTTGGGTGGGCCAAAACTTAGAGTGAGGTTTGATCGGTTAGATTGAGGTGCCTGTGAGTCAGCCAAGTGGAAATGTCCAGTAAGTCGTTGTGTCTGGAACACATAGCAGAGATTGGAGCTGAAGAAATAAATTTAGGAGCCAGGGAAAGATGAAATCATCTAAACTAAAGAGAGTGCAGAGAGAAAAGAAAAGAGAGCCCAGGATGGAGCCTTGGGAAATGCAGATCCTTTAGCATATACAAGGGAGGTGGAGGCAGTGAGACAGGAGAAAGGCCAAAAGGCTGTGGCATCATGGAAACTGGAAGAGGAGAGGGGTCAACTATAACAAATGTTCCTGAGGTGTCAAAGAAAGTGAAGGAAAGACACCATGGACAGGATCACACAGAACATTAGGGACTTTGGAGAGTGCAGTTTGGAGGCAGGTGCCAGGTAGATTGGCACCCTAATTGTTGGGGTCACTGGGTTTTATCTTGATTAGTGGGAGACCCTCAGAATGTGGTGAGGTGTATAAGGTCTATGTGGCTGATTGAAAGGACCTGCTTTTGAAGTCATACAGGCAGTGTGTTTTGTCACCCCATCCTGGATTGGTGTCTGTGAAGATCACACTGCCTTGAGCCTGGCAGGGGGGTGCAGGGTTTGAAGCATCCTCTACAGCATCCTTGTCAGGGCTCTGCTAACTCACTGGCTTCCCTCTCCCTCTGCTCCCCTGCAGGACACTTCACCGCCATGGTGTGGAAGAATACAAAGAAGATGGGAGTGGGGAAGGCATCTGCCAATGATGGGTCCTCCTTTGTAGTGGCCAGATACTTCCCAGCAGGCAATGTTGTCAACCAGGGCTTCTTCGAAGAAAATGTCCTGCCTCCAAAGAAGTAACTTGTCCAACCTCATGGGAAGGCAGCAGACTTAAGAATGTGGATGCAAAGTGCCTAGAACCACCAAAACCCAGCTGTGTCTGTCCCTGCGGCGTATATCCTTGTGTGTATGCTGTGCATGTCCCTTGCAAACACTTGGACATACAAATCTGCATGAGCTCGTTCTTATTAAAGGAATGAGCACAGGAAGCATTTACTCTGATAGTTGCCTAGACCACGATTATTTGGATTTTGGGGACAAGCCAATTTTTTAAAATTTGGTGTTTTTAAGCAACCTTCTTTTGTACCTTTTCCTACTTCTAATATCCATCCCTGGACTTTTTGTATTCCAAATATTTGTTCTTTGTGATACTGAGAAGTCAAGTTCATTTTATGTGATCTTCATGCATTGTAATCTACTTTTGGTAGGTGTTTGAGAGTATTAGATCCTCATTTAAATGTGACATAAAATGCAGCTTTAAACATGTAAATATAAAGCAGCTTCCATGGGAAACATAGGGCAGGCAGGGGCTCCATTTTATAGAATTGTCGAGATTTCTCAGTTGTAAAACATGACATCATCCTGCATGCCTCCTGGAATTCTCTAATGGGATTGCCAAAGAACAAATGGAGAAACAAGCTTTACTTCCTTGCATTTTTCAGCCTTTAAGTAGCAACGTACCACTACCACCACCATCTCTCCCCGCCACACACACACTTTCTCAAACTTCTGGCGTTTCAGCGCTCCATGTGCTACCCCTGGTTTCTGGGGAGTCAGGCTAGGCCTGAAGCTCTCCCCTCCCCCACCTCTGCTAGGTGTCCCAGGCCTGTTCTGGGAGAGACCCCCTTGTACTACCTGGGCTCTTGGCCAAGCAGCCTTGGATGAATAAAGTCAGACAGTGGAGGTGAGGGTGAGCTCACTCAGGGCCCTAGGAAGCCCTCAGCCTCTGCCCTCCCCCACTGGGGCCAGTCCCAGCCTATCCCTGGCAGCTGTGGCTGCAGCTGTGCTGCTGCTCCCTTGGAATGTGTGACAAGCCCAAATGTTCCAGGGAGATGTCCCAGGCCGGGGCTTAGAAACGCTAATTTGGTTCTGTGTTTTGCCTCTATACCATGGTTCCCCTGAATAGCAGTTTCACAGGGTCCATATGGGAAGGACCAACCCAGATGCCAAGCTTAGCATCCTTGAAACTGTGGCAGCTCCATCTGTCAAGACTGCGGAGGCAGGAGTGGGGGGGTGGCAGCTTTGCGACAGACAGACATGTCTGGGTGGGCCAGTTTCTGCAGCAGTGTCCCGCAGGTCCTGCTTGCACTGGGAACAGTCTCAATGTGGTTCCCCTCACTTCTCCGAGAGATACTGACTAATGAGGCAATAAACTTTTTCTTTGTGTAGTAGCTTTATCCAAAGTGATTCACACCCGATTCTTAATTGGGAATGAGACAATCATTTTCTGAATCCCAATCCCTGGCTTGGAAACTCAAGCCCCAGAAATACCTCCAACTCCAACTCCATGGACTGTGCTGCTCAGGTGGCCATCAGCACACAGCTGACAGGATGAGAATGGACACCTGATCACACAGCACCAATCCACAAGTGGGCCATGTGCTAGGAATTTGAGATAAGAAATGTGGAGGGAATTTACCAGTGAAAGTGAAAAAATAAAGATACCTTGAATTAAATTAGGGTCATGGCAGATCAAAGCTGCATGCAAGCCAAGTTATGGGTAGGAAAAACCCAAAAGCGAGAAAGCCAGCTCCATGCAAATAAGTATATCTTTAAAACATGCCCCTTATTTTCTTCAGGACGTCCCTCAAAACTGCTAAGACAGTCCCCAAAGATTAGAATATTACTGTCTCCTATAAGGAGTCACATGAACACAAAGTGCTGACCCTGGCAGGAAGCTGAGGCTGGATGGAGTGGAGAGACCTGGCTGAGTTGTCAATGAATGAGCTTCCTGGTGGCTCCTACGGACATATCCAAGCCCTGGTGCACATATACCTCACCAGCTGGTGGAACTTGGCATACAGCCAACCTCTGAGGCTGGAGTTTGTTTCCACAGTTGGCTGGATTAGGGAAAGAACTGGGTGAGAAGAGGTTTCCAGGACTGAGAAAAAGCCAGACCATGAAGCTGGTGAGCAGCTGGGCACTAATCTCACTTCTTTAATGGGTTTCTTTAAGATTGTGAGTCCGACAATGCAAAAAGAGTAGAGGACAAACCAGATTTCCAGCTCTCCTTTGCAGCCAGAGGAAGAAAAGAGCCCTGAGTCGAAGCCCTTGCTCTGTGACCTCTGAGTTGAGCAAGCCCTGTCCCCTCTCTGGGCCTCGGTTTATCCAGCTGTTCTGGGTCTGGGGCATAGAAGATCCTTTCAGGTCTCCCTGACTCCCCTAGGCCCAACATTTTTAATTTCTAAATATTATGGGGGGAGGCTTGGCACCTGTCGCTCAAGTGGCTTAGGCGCCAGCCACATACACCTAAGGTGGTGAGTTCGAACCCAGCCCAGACCCTCCAAACAATAACAGCTGCAACCAAAAAATATCCGGGCATTGTGGTGGGCACCTATGGTCCCAGTTACTTGGGAGGCTGAGGCAGGAGACTCACTTGAGCCCAGGAGTTGGAGGTTGCTGTGAGCTGTGAAGCCACAGTACTCTACCCAGGAGGATAGCTTGAGGCTCTGTCTCAAAAAAAAAAAAAAATTATATATATATATATATATATATAAATATGGGGGTACAAATGTTTTGCTCACATGTATCAATTTTGTTATGCTTGAGTCAGGGTTATAAGTGTGCCCCTAACCCAGATAGTGTTTATTGTACCTGTTGGCTAGGTTTTTACCTATGCACTCCTCCCCCCCGCCCCCACTTGATTTCCACTGAGCTTTACTTCCCTCTGTGCACATGTGTGCTCAGTGGTTAGTTCCAGTTTAATAGCAAGTACGGTGCTTGTTTTTCTGTTCTTTGGATACTTCATTAGGATACTGGTCTCCAGTTCTGTCCAAATTGTTGCAAAAGGCATTAAGTCATCCTTTATAGCTGAGTAAGTACTCCACAGTACATGTACACTACATGTTAATCCATTTATGGGCACTTGGGTTAATTCCCCATCTTTGCCATAATGAATTGTGCTGCAATAAACATTCGAGTGCAGGTGTCTTTTTGATAAAAGGACTTTTCATTTGGGTAAATATCCAGTAGTGGGATTACTGGATCAAATGATAGGTCTGGCTTTTAGTTCTTTAAGGAATTTCCATACTGTTTTCCACAGAGGTTGTACTAGTTTGCAGTCCCTCAACAGTGTAGCATTCCTTTCTCTCTGCATCCAACCCCTGCATCTATTGTTTTTGGATCTAGGCCCAACTTTCTGTTGGAAGCATCTAATGAGTCTGCTCCTTCCTGCCTTGGTGCTCTGGGACCTGAAACAAAAACATGGCCACTGAAATGCCCCCAAAGCTGAAGCACATGGGGCAAAGAAGCATGTGAATCAGCAGGGCCTGACTCACCCCCACCCCAATTCTGGGTAGAGATGGCCCCAAAGATCTGCCAGCCTGGAGGCCCATGGGAGAGAGAAGGCATCTGGCATCAGTACCCATCCTTCACTCAAGTCACTGCTGCTTCTCAGGAAAGCAAAGCCAGAGAGGCATTTAAAGCTTAATTATTCTCTTAGCGAGAGAGTGGACAGGGAGGGACTCAACCTAAGCCACACAGCTGTCTCTGCCAGAGGGGGCTGAGATCTAAGCTTTCTTCCAATGGGAAAAACAGAAGTTCTTAGCCTTGTGCAGACATCACTGAGTCTCTCTTTTCCATTCAGGCGTCAAGGTGAACAAATTCAGCATGAAAGGGTATTTTCAAATAGCTCTCTAATTATCAAATCCCCCAAATAAGGAAAAGGGCCAGTATGAGGGAGGGAGAGAATGGTAAGAGAGAATGGTAACAACCCAGGAGGGAAGGAGCTGGAGCGCCTCCTGTTCCTGAGGCTGACATCGAGTTTTCAGTGGGTGCTAAGGACAGCCTGAGGGTGTGCAGAGGGTCTTGGGACCCAGACTGGAGGGGACTGCAGGTCCCCTCCTTACCTTCTCGCCAATCCCGGGCGAGACACGAGGGCCTGCATGTCGATATCCTTCCGAGAACTCCCAAAGGCTGGTCGACAGGGGCCCTTATCCCCTCATTGCACTAAAAACGGTCCCACAGATGCGCCACAGGAACTTGGGGGTGGCCTCTTGCGCACCAGGAGGTGTGGGTGCTGGCGGGAGGCAGAGCGGTGGACCCCAGCCCTAACCCCAGTGGGATTCCGAGGCATCAAAAATCCCGAGGGGACGCCGGAGTCGGAGGGCTCCTCTCTGGCTGGCGCACACCAGCTGGGGCTCTGTGACCCCACCTGTAAAGTGGGAACAAGTGTGTCTGTGGGGATCTAAGAAGGCCCCGCTAGTTCTGAGGGCCCGCCAGGCTGCTAGGCTCGGATCCTGCAGTTTGAATCCTAGGGGCGTGGCGGACGGAACTGCACTTCTTCTCCGCACGGCCGCGCCCGGGCGAGTCAGAACACTGCGGACATCAGCTCCCCCCAGCAGCTCATTCCCAGCGGGGAAGGGGTTGGGGTGCGCCCGGCGCCAGGCGGCGCGCGACGGTGCCGGGCACGACCTCTGGCGCCACCGTGTGGCCGGAGTGGGTGCAGGCGTCCGCAAACTAACCTTTAATCCCCCTAACCGCTTCCAAGGAACCACGACGTTCAGTCTTTACGAAGGGAGCAACCCAGAAGTTTAGAGAGTCTGAGCCACTTGTCCAAGTCCACACTTGATGGAGCGAGCTAACCCAGTACAGCCCCCGACGCTTTACAACTAGACACTTGGAAATGTGGAGGGGACGTTCCAGTTTGCTGTGGAACTGAAATAAACGGGGCTTTGAGGCCCCCAACAAGGGGCTAACTCCGGCATTCCTGCTCCAGGAGATGGCTGCCGCCTCTGCCTCTGTTTTAAAGGAGAATGATGTCCATGGCCACAGAGGTCAGAAGCCAAAGGACAGAGCTTTTTTCCTCTGATGCCCAGGAGCTTCGGTAGAGAAAGGTACTTGGAGACCTGCGAATCAGAGACTGGGGAAATCAAGGCAGTTAGACGCTTCCTGGAAGAGTGGAAGGAGCCCTCAGCCATAAACCGCCTGGGTGCTGGGCCCTGTTCTGCTCTGAGCTGGTTGTGTGATCTTAGGTATATCTTTTCTCTTCTCTGGACTTCAGTTGCCCTCCAATGAAACGGAAGGATTCTTCCAGATGATCTGACAACCTCTTCCCTTCTTTCACCTTCCCCTATCTCCCCTACATAAACCAGCTCCACACTGCCCACCCAAACTAGCTCTGACATTCCATAAGAAGCCTTGAACTGAGGTTTGAAAGTCCCAAGTAGGGTTGCAGCCCATCCTTGAGCTTCCCCCCTGAGCTCAGGGCCCTGGGCTTTAGGTCCTGGCAGTATATCTGGCCTTGACCAGTTGGAGCAGAGGGGAGGAAGGTTCAGTGCCTCTGAGAAAGGCCTCAAGGGGGTTGCATTGTGATGACTTCATCTGCTCTATGACCTCATCCTCTCTCCCACCCCTATTTCTCCCTGGTCAACTGCTCTGCAAACAACCATCAATCTGAATCCCAAAGGCCTGAGAAAGTCTGTTCTCCAGTACCAGCTGCTGATCCTCTGCCTCAACCCACAGAAAGCACCATGAAATTGGAATTCACCGAGAAAAACTACAACAGCTTCGTGCTGCAGAATCTGAACAAACAGAGGAAACGCAAAGAGTACTGGGACATGGCCCTGACTGTGGACCACCATGTCTTCTTTGCACATCGAAACGTGCTGGCTGCTGTCTCTCCACTGGTGAAGAGCCTCATCGCTAGCAATGACATGAAGACCACTGATGAGCTCTTTATCACCATTGACCCCAACTACCTGAGTCCAGTCACAGTGGACCAGCTCTTAGAGTACTTCTACAGTGGCAAGGTGGTGATCTCAGAGCAGAACGTGGAGGAGCTGCTTCGTGGGGCCCAGTACTTCAACACACCACGCCTTCGAATTCACTGCAATGACTTCCTTATTAAGTCCATCCGCAGGGCCAACTGTTTGCGCTACCTCTTCTTGGCTGAGTTGTTTGAGCTCAAAGAGGTATCAGACTTGGCCTACTCTGGCATTCGAGACAACTTTCACTACTGGGCCAGTCCTGAGGGCTCCATGCACTTCATGCGCTGCCCCCCTGTCATCTTCGGCCGCCTGCTCCGTGATGAAAACCTTCATGTGCTCAATGAAGACCAGGCTCTCAGCGCGCTCATCAATTGGGTGTACTTCCGGAAGGACGAGCGGGAGAAGTATTTCAAGAAATTCTTCAATTACATCAATCTCAATGCTGTCTCCAACAAGACGCTGATGTTTGCCAGCAACAAGCTGGTTGGCATGGAGAACAGCTCGGCCCACGCAACCCTAATTGAGAGTGTCCTGATGGACCGCAAGCAGGAGCGGCCATGCAGCCTGCTGACCTACCAGAGGAAAGGGGCTCTGCTCGATTCAGTGGTTATCCTTGGTGGCCAAAAGGCCCATGGCAAGTTCAACGATGGAGTGTTTGCCTATATCATCCAGGAGAACCTGTGGTTGAAGCTCTCAGAGATGCCCTACAGGGCAGCAGCACTTAGTGCCACTGCTGCTGGTCGCTACATCTACATCTCTGGTGGCACCACTGAGCAGATTTCAGGGCTGAAGACAGCCTGGCGGTATGACATGGATGACAACTCCTGGACCAAGTTGCCTGATCTGCCCATTGGGCTTGTCTTCCACACCATGGTGACCTGTGGGGGGACAGTGTACTCAGTGGGTGGGAGCATTGCCCCAAGGCGGTATGTCTCCAACATCTATCGCTATGATGAGCGCAAGGAGGCCTGGTGCCTGGCAGGAAAGATGAGCATCCCTATGGATGGCACAGCTGTGATCACCAAGGGCGACCGGAACCTCTACATTGTCACTGGACGGTGCTTGGTGAAGGGCTACATCTCCCGGGTTGGGGTGGTGGACTGCTTTGACACCAACACTGGGGATGTGGTCCAGTGTATCACCTTCCCCATTGAGTTCAACCACCGGCCCCTGCTCTCTTTCCATCAGGACAACATCCTGTGCGTGCACAGCCACCGGCAGAGCGTGGAAATCAACCTGCAGAAGATAAAGGCCAGCAAGACGACCACCTCAGTGCCCCTCTTGCCCAACAACTGCCCCTTGGATGTGTCCCATGCTATATGCTCCATTGGAGACAGCAAGGTGTTTGTATGTGGGGGTGTCACTACAGCCAGCGATGTCCAGACAAAGGACTACACCATCAATCCAAATGCCTACTTGCTAGACCAAAAGACAGGCGAGTGGAAGACCCTGGCCCCCCCACCAGAGGCACTGGATTGTCCTGCCTGCTGTCTAGCCAAGCTACCTTGCAAGATTCTTCAAAGGATTTAAACAACTTTTTAAGTGGGAGAATAAGTAAATGCATTATTATTCACAATTTAATGAGAGAGAAAGAGAGGAAGACAGCCTGTTGGTTCCTTCTTAGTGTTCCAGTCCATGCTTGGCCCTGATGGTGGGGCCTCCTGGGTTAGGGCAGCTCCCAGTGGGTAGAAATTCAGGGCTACTCTGTCACTGGAGATTCCAGCAGGTGCTGCAATGGAGCCCCTGGTGGGTGGGACTGAGGCATCTCCTGAGCACTGGATCCCAGTGGACGGAAACTCAGGGGTACTCAGCCATTGGTAGTATCCAAGCCCAGGCTAGGAAGGAGCACCTGATGGGTGGGACTGAGGCTTCTCCCCACCACTAGCCAAAGTGATGTCTGGAAAGCCCTGTTCTGACCTCTATAGTCACCCCTCAGGCATCTGCTAGATTGACAGGTAAACATTTGCTCAGAGCTGTGAAGCCTCAGGCTCCTCTAACACCCACGTCCCTCAAGTCTTCTAGAAGGTACCACAGTGGTTATGGCGCCAGCCACATACACAGAGGCTGGCCGGTTGGAATCCAGCCCAGGCTAGCTAAAACAACAATGACAACTGCAACAGAAAATAGCTGGGTGCTGTGGTGGGCGTCTGTAGTCCCAGCTCCTGGGAGGCTGAGGCAAGAGAACCATTTAAGCCCAAGAGTGAGGCTCGACGCTTGTGGCTCAAGCAGCTAAGGCACCAGCCACATACACCTAAGGTGGCGGGTTCGAATCCAGCCCGGCCCGCCAAACAACAATGACGGCTGCAACCAAAAAATAGCCAGGCGTTGTGGCGGGCGCCTGTGGTCCCAGCTACTTGGGAGGCTGAGGCAGGAGACTCGCTTGAGCCCAGGAGTTGGAGGTTGTTGTGAGCTGTGACGCCACAGCACTCTACGGAGGGGGACAGCTGGAGGCTCTGTCTCAAAAAAAAAAAAGCCCAAGAGTGTGAGGTTGCTGTGAGCTGTGACACCACAGCCCTCTACCGAGGGCAACATAGTGAGACTCTGTCTAAAAAAAAAGTCTTCTAGAAAGTCAGGGGAGGACCCACCCAGGTCTGAGAGAGGAGCCTCATGGCTGGAAGGAAGAAGGGGAGGGGGTCAGGCTCTGGTAAGGAGTTGGGGAAGCAGAGTTTCTTGACTACTGTATTTGACCACACAATTATGGTTGTCTCATTTGTGGGGGGAATTGGGCTTCTCTTGATTGTTTGTAGGAAGCCAAGTTCACTGAGAACCTTCTCTAGGAATATGAAGTCTGAGGGACTGTGGGTGGAAGACAGACCAGTAAAGGCAGAACAGAGAAACCTATATCCCTGGTGGATGAGACAGGATGGTGGAAGAGTGAGGGATGTGGACTCTGGACTGGGTGGCCTGGTTTGATTACCAGTTCCATCACTTACTGGGATAGCCTGGGAAAGCTATTTAACTCTCTGTGCCTTAGTTTCCTCATGTGTAAAAGGAGATAAGAATGCTTACCTCAGAGGGTGACTTAATACATGCAAAATGCCTAGGATAGTCCCTATATATATCAAAGAGCTAAAGAAGTAGGCTCGGCGCCTGTGGCTCAATTGGCTAAGGCGCCAGCCACGTACACCTAAGGTAGCAGGTTCGAATCCCCAGCCCAGGCCCGCCAAACAACAATGATGGCTGCAACCAAAAAATGGCGGGGCGTTGTGCTGGGCGCCTGTGGTCCCAGCTACTTGGGAGGCGGAGGCAGGAGACTCGCTTGAGCCCAGGAGTTGGAGGTTGCTATGAGCTGTGATGCCATGGCACTCTACCCAGGGGGATAGCTTGAGGCTCCGTCTCAAAAAAAAAA
>CAUYQV010143493.1:0-10644 GCA_963574575.1 Galagoides demidoff
CCCAAGTAGCTGGGACCACAGGCGCCCGCCACAACGCCCGGCCATTTTTTTGGTTGCAGCCATCATTGTTGTTTGGCGGGCCGGGCTGGGGATTCGAACCCGCCACCTTAGGTGTACGTGGCTGGCGCCTTAGCCGATTGAGCCACAGGCGCCGAGCCGTGGTTCAGTTTTCAAATTGAGGGTACGAATGATCCTTTAATCACTGGGTCATGAAATCAGTTTAGAGATTGCAGCAGCTTTTTAAAAACATGAATAAAATAGACTAGAAAATATCACAGAGCATCACACTCTGATTAAGTATTAGTATGTGGTTCTACATGCCTTGTACCAAATAAGCATACTAGAGAAGGATAACCATCATAAAAATGGTTTGACAGCTGTTTATTTTGTCTCTCAATTTCCTTCCTATTTTTCATTTTGTGAAAGAGTAAATAAGACTTTCTAGCGATCCACTTGAAATGAATGAAAATGAATGTGGTAATACTGAGTGGTGCCACAAGGTGGCTCTGGTGTGCTGCTGAGTTTTGTTCTAAAAAGCAGTAAGGGCTGGCAGAGAGTTCTATTCTATTGTTAGAGAGAACGTGGAGTGTCTCTGATTATTTTATATACTGGCCCAGCAACTCAGGGAAGATGTCCTGCAGTATGGGGCTCATGTCTGAATAATACCGCTGGATGGCACTGAGCCAACCTGAATTATTACAAAGCCTTGAACTCCCAAAATGATGTATTCTAACACCAGTGTTGCTTATACTACCATAAGCCTACCTACCAGAGAAATCCAGGGTGATTAAGGGGGATTTGTTACTAGGTATATCTAGAGCAGAGTTTCTCGGCTTCAGCACTTGGTGCTTTGGGCTGAATATTTCTTTCTGTGAAGGACCATATCATATTCACTGCAGGATGTTTAGCAGCATCCTAGTCTCTGCCCACTAGGTGCCAGTAGCAGCCAGTTGTTGGCAATCAGAGATGTCCCCAGACATTGCCAAATGTGCCCTAGTTGGGGCAGGGGGCAGAATTGCCTCCAACTGAGAACTGCTAGTCTAGTGGCAGGTATCTGGTGTCTAGAAGGTACTTAATATGTGTTTTGGATTGAACTGTTTCTTTCTTTTTTTTTTTTTTGAGACGGAGCCTCTAGCTGTCCCCCTGGATAGAGGGCCATGGCATTACAGCTCACAGCAACCTCCAACTCCTGGGCTCAGGCGAGTCTCCTGCCTCAGCCTCTCAAGTAGCTGGGACTACAGGCGCCCGCCATAACACCCGGCCATTTTTTGGTTGCAGCCATCATTGTTGTTTGGCGGGCCCGGGCTGGGGATTCGAACCCGCCACCTTAGGTGTATGTGGCTGGCACCTTAGCCGCTTGAGCCACAGGCGCTGAGCCTGAACTGTTTATTTCAAAACCAAAATTCTTCAATATACTATGGAAAATTATCCTTTGTGTCTTGATCATATATTGTACTATATGGTCATTTTAGAAATTTTTAGAATGAACAGAAAGTCATTCTTATCAAGTCAAAAATGAAAGTTATCAGCTCAGTGCCTGTGGCTCAATCGGCTAAGGCACCAGCCACGTACACCTAAGGTGGTGGGTTCAAATCCCCAGCCCAGGCCTGCCAAACAACAATGATGGCTGGGGGATAGCTTGAGGCTCTGTCTCAAAAAAAAATAAAAATAAAAATAATAAACATATTTCTAATCCTATTATTCAGTCCAGTGTTTGAGGTAGGACATGAATCCCTGAAGTGACTAGCATTTCAAGAAAACCCATCATAGTATAGTTAGGATCAGGGAAGAAAATTCAACTCTAGAAAGCAGGATTGGGAGACAGAAGCTCAAATCTAAAATTCAAGTTGCTTGAAAAGTTCCCATGGGTTATGCAGAGCCTTCCTCCTTCTTCTTCCCAAGGACAGAGGCAATATATTTAGGAAAGATTTATGCATCTCCAAAAGGGATATTTTAGCTGACAAATCTAAATCCAAATATTCTGATTTCTGGAATTTGCTCTGGGCCCAGGTCTCTGTGAAATGAGCTCTATTGTATATAGTTTCTTTCTTTCTTTTTTTTTGAGACAGAGTCTCACTATATTGTCCTCAGTAGAGAGCTATGGCATCACAGCTCACAGCAACCTCAAACTATTGTGCTTAAGCGATTCTCTTGCCTCAACCTCCCAAGAAGCTGGCTATTTTTGTTGTTGTTGTTGTTGTTGTAGTTGTCATTGTTGTTTTGGCAGGCCTGGGCTGTGTTTGTTTGAAGCCACCAACTCCAGCATATGTGGCTGGCGCCCTAGCCACTGAGCTACAAGTGTCAAGCCTTTTTTTCTTTTTTTGAAACAGTGTTTCACTATGTCACCTTCCATAGAGGGCTGTGGCAGTCACAGCTCATGTAACCTCAAACTCTTGGGCTTAAACAGTTCTCTTGCCTCAGCCTCCCAAGTAGCTGGGACTGCAAGCCCCTGCCACACCTGGCTATTTTTGTTGTTGTTGTTGGAGTTGTCGCTGTTGCTTTAGCATGCCCAGGCCAGGTTTGAACCCCCCAGTCTCAGTGTATGTGGCTGGTGCCCTATGAACTGAGCTACAGATACCACCATGTACAGTTCCCTTTTCTAGTTCATGATCTTACTATCTTGTTCCCTAGGCCCTACATGTGCCTGGAGTGCTTTCAGAAGGTAGACAGTTATCACAGTGACCACTGACAAGGCTCTGTTTCTTACTTGGTAGTATTAGCAGCCAGCAAACTAAGTCATTAGATCCTCAGTTGCTTCTCCTCATCAGATCTTTTTTTGTTTTTTTAGAGACAGAGTGTCACTTTGTTGCCCTCAATAGAGTGCTGTGCTGTCACAGCTCACAGCAACCTCCAGTTCTTGGGCTTAGGCTATTCTCTTGCCTCAGCCTCCTGAGTAGCTGGGACTATGGGCGCCCACCACAATGCCTGGCTATTTTTCATTGCAGTTTGGCCAGGGCCAGGTTTGAACCCACCACCTTCAGTATATGGGGCCAGCACCCTACTCACTGAGCCACGGGCGCCGCCCTCATCAGATCTTAACTTCCATCTACTTAAACCTGCTCATTTCAGACCTAGCAGGGCATAAGTTTAAAAAAGAAAACATTGCTTAAAAGTTATTCATTTTCGGCTTGGCGCCTGTGGCTCAATCGGCTAAGGCGCCAGCCACGTACACCTAAGGTGGCGGGTTCGAATCCCCAGCCAGGGCCCACCAAACAACAATGATGGCTGCAACCAAAAAATGGCTGGGCGTTGTGGCGGGCGCCTGTGGTCCCAGCTACTTGGGAGGCAGAGGCAGGAGACACGCTTGAGCCCAGGAGTTGGAGGTTGCTATGAGCTGTGATGCCATGGTACTCTACCCAGGGGGACAGCTTGAGGCTCTGTCTCAAAAAAAAAAAAAAAAAAAAAGAAACAAGTCTCTGCTTTATATGCTGGAAGAAATAGAATAATTGATGTAGTAGACTTTCCCCACTATTATTAATTTTAGATAAAAAACACAAATTTCTTGAATTTAAACAGCTATATCTCAAATTAATTATAACTGTTACATAAACACTTCTTAACAGATCTGAAAGATGGAATACTTTCCAATTATGATCAATGCTCTATTGGTATCTTTCTTACAAATGTAATATATGAATCTGAAAAATTAACAAATTAGACTTTCAAGATTTCAACTGAAAGATAATTATGGAAAAGAACAGAATTATAGTGACATATTGGCAGTGGTTATCTCTGGGTTGGGAGATTAGGGGTAATTTATGTTTTAGAGGATGGCTTCTCCAACCTTAATGGGTCCTTCTACAGGGAGATTCTGATTCAATATGTCCGGGTGGGCATGAGATGATAAAGCCCCTGGCAACTCTCAGGTGACAACGCAGCTGCTGGTCAGAGGATTGCACTGAATGTACAATGGGTTTAGTGTATTTTCCAGATTTTCTACCATCATTGTTACTTTTATAATAAAAAAAAAATTCGATTAAGATATAATACTTTTCAGTATAAGAGGAGTCAGAATTACATATATATATGCACACACACATACATCTAGTAGTATTAAATACATATTTTATTAACTACATATAAGGTAGTATTGCATATATGGTCTGTATTGTGTTCCATATATACATATATAGGGTTAAATATATATACATATCATATAAAAATTATTTGATGTGATAGTTGGCTGTGAGAGGCCACACTGTTCATTTTCCCTGTACCTATGAAATATTTTTTATGCTTCATCAAAATGATGCCCTCAACAGATCTCACCATTTTGGGACCCCTGCTTCTTCAGCATCGTGACCTTAGTATGAAGCTATAATTCTTAGAGTTATTGATGAAATAAAACCCGAGTACCATGAAAGTGCAGGTGTGGTTGCAGACATTCAAAGAGAAGAAATGTGAATCTACCTATAGCAAAAAAATAAAAACAAAACCCCCAACCAACCAACCAGCCAAATGAAAACCCCAAAACATTGAAGAGTGGTCTAACCAAGGCAGAGCCTTTTCTTGGATTTCACCTACATTTTTAGCATTGGAAAACCTTTGTTGATGATGTGAATATATTGCTTAAAGAAAAAAGCATACACTCGCCTGTTTCTTAGAAAACTATAAACTCTGTTAACAAGCAGGGGCTCACGAAATGTAAATGTTTGTTAAAAACAAATTGTTAACCTACCAGAAAATGTAACAGTAAGGAAGGGTATTTTAACCTTCTTTGATGAGGAGGATCAGTTAAACCAGAACAGAAGCACTATTTGGTTTGCTGACGGGGGTTTCATTTAACAGATTCCTAAGTGCCAAAGCATTAATAACGAAATCTAAACATGCAGACTTTCCCAACACAGTTTAGCCAGCTCTCCAAACACAAGAACCACTATTCATTACTGATAGCATCTGACGTTCGTTAAAGCAAAATTGGGCCGTGTTATAGAGTTCAGTAACTGTAAGCGTATTGGTGAATTTTATGCATTGAACCTCGAGGCATTAAAAATCAGTGCAGCCCAATCTATTTGATTTTGAAGCCGTGGTTCCCATTGTCTTTCCATTGTACGCTGGCCCAGCTCAGCGTCTGCTCCGGCTTCCAGTGACAGCGGCCATATTTCATAGAGCTCCTTCCGCGGGCTGTTGGCTGGTGATAAGCTATAATGGATCTGTCCATGAGAACAGCTGTCTCCCCTTGTTCCCAGAGAAGAGATGAAAAAGTGCCTCAGCTCTCATAGACTGTATTAACCTTGACAATAATGAAGTGTGTAATTAACAGCCTTGCCCTAATAAGACCTCCCATTTCTTTTCAAAAAGCGTATCTTTTCTTCACCCCAAGAATGTGTTTCATTCTGTCTGTCTGGGTAAACATGTCTCAGGAGGCTGGCAAGACACTATTCTTATGCCTTAAATACCAAAGCTCTCTCAGAAGCATCTACTCCTAAACTGTTTAAATTCTTACCCTATTTATAGAGTAAAAACAAGTTTTCTTGTTTTTATTAAGGAATGTGACTGCAAATATCTGGGTACATAATCACATAAAATGAATATACTTGGATCCTCAAGGGAAAAAGTGCTAATTCCTGGTTGGATTTTATAATATCATTAAATATTTTCAATAGATATTTTCTTTCTTTTTTTTTTTTTTCCAAGTTTCAGATATTTATTAATCAGTGTAATCCTCAACACAATACATCAACATGATTTCATGTATTTAGAGGAAAAATATTTCCTGGTTAAGTGGAAAATTGTGTGGATGGCTTCTGGAAGAACTTCATTCTAAGCAGCTTTATTGTGAAACATTTGGTTTAGAAGTCTGGACCTTCTTTCTTCAGTTTGCTGTAATTCACATTCACTGAGTAGAACTTGTACTGATCAGTGGGACCCAGTTTGTTCTATGGTTCTGGGTTATTCTTTCTGTCCCAACTAACATCTGGACTGAACAATGCCAGACGCAAGACATACAATGCTTCTCCAGTACCTCCAGCTCCAATAAATACGAAGAGGGGAATCAAGCTCGGATGCTTCTTGGCCTGACCCAGGATCTGGCGAAGCATGTTTGCGGCAGCGGCCTTTAGTCTACAGGGAAAGAAAAATAAACCTGCTGGCCAAGACCTGGACTAAGTGTGCACCAAGACTATGCGGATGCCCAAAGTCCAATAGATATTTTCAATAGATACTATCAACACATACTTTATCAATTTTCTTTCAGTTTTCTGCATAGACCTTTTTGACGGGGGGAGGTACCCACAGTGGGTGTGGCTAATTGGGTGAGTAGTTGAGAACCACATCTCTCCGGAAACCTCAGAATGCAGGTGGTAGTGAGAGTTTCTAACCATAAAATCCCTTTTAACAAATTATATAATAATCACGTGGGACCCAAATAAGCTAGTTTCTTCACTAACTAAAAAGAATATGTTTTCCATCAAGTATAAGAAAGGAAAGGCTCGGTGCCTGTGGCTCAAGTGGCTAAGGCGCCAGCCACATACACCTAAGGTGTCGGGTTCGAATCCAGCCCAGGCGCGCCAAACAACAATGACCGCTGCACTCAAAAAAATAGCCGGCGTTGTGGCGGGCGCCTGTGGTCCCAGCTACTTGGGAGGCAGAGGCAGGAGACTCGCTTGAGCCCAGGAGTTGGAGGTTGCTGTGAGCTGTGGTGCCATGGCACTCTACTCAGGGGGATAGCTTGAGGCTCTGTCTCAAAAAAAAAAATAAAATAAAAAAATAATTATTTAATAAAAAAAAAAAAAAGGAGAATATACCTAAAAAATGTTTTGCAAATTTTGTACAAATCAAGATTTCCTCATGACATTCATTGGAAAATGTTCTATTGTTTGCCATTGTCTTTGCCTCCGAAAGCACTATGATACCGACACGCTCAGTGACCAGTTCCATATGAGAAATCTCCCCAAAGCAGCCTTTCTGTTTATTGTTTCTAGGTGCAGGGAATACCCCAAGATGAATGTGACAAGATTCAACAATCTATTTTTTTTTTTTTCTAGACAGGGCTGGGTTTGAACCTGCCACCTCCAGCATATGGGGCTGGTGCCCTACTCTTTTGAATCACAGGCACCACCCCACAACAATCTATTTTTTGACTTTTGTAGCAGACATAAGAATTTAATACTATTCTTTAAACTTTACATGTTATATATTTGTGGCTCAGCCTGGGTTTCCCCAAAGCAGAACTGAGGCAAAGGCTTGGCTGCATGTGGTTAATTATTTTGGAACGTGAGGTCAAAGTCAGTGGTGGTGGGGAGTGTGTAATAGGGAACGAGGAGAAGCCAACTTAAAGATGCATCAGAAGACTGGCTATTTGTGGCCAATGGGGACTCGGCTTTCTCACAGAGCTATGAAGGCTGTTTCAGAACTGACCACTCAAGAGAAGGAAGATGGGTGTAGCCATTTATCTGCTCCCATTTCCTGAGTCAGAATGTCCTAGGGGACTCCCGTGGGTGACAGGAAGACTGCCACTATGTTCAGAACAGAGGTTAGTGACGCAGCAGGGGTGAGCAGCAGGTGAATAAAGATCAGCCTGAACAATGTGAGATGACAGGCAAGAGGCATCCATAGACCTTTGTAGACACATTTTTCACAATGTAAAAATGAGCTGAGGCAGGACCCCCTTTCTCACAGATCAGCAAGCATGGGTAACAGCATTCTTGATCATTGTGGCAGACATCCTATGTGGCTACCAAAGATGTGTGGTCCCCTGTGTCAGCAGGTGATGGAGTCAATGTCTCTTACCCTTGAATCTGGATGGCCATGTGGCTTGCTTGGGCTACAAAAAGTGGCAGAAGTGACATTATACCAATTCTGAGCCTGGGCCCAAGCAGTCTTGCCAGCTGCTGCAGCCTTCCTCTCCCAGGAGGACAAGCTTAGGCTGGCCTGTGGCCGGCTCAGAGGTGAGCCGTTCCTGCTGAGCTATCCTAGATCAGCCAGTCCCAGTTCATGCATGTGCTTCTTTCTTCCATGATGGCCAGAGCAGGGAGATGAATAAGAGAAGAGGCCTAAAAGCTAGGATTTGGGTTCATTTATACCGGGTAAGCCAGGTTGGCAGAACAGGAAAGGCTTCTGAGGGCAATCCTTGATGTGGCTAGAGAAAGGGGTATTGACGTGAGCAGAAACTCATTATCAGTGAGTCCTGGGATTGCAAGCTCCAATTGAGTTGCGGGAATCATTAAGCCAGGCTCATATCTAATACTTTCGTCCAAAAATAATAAGTGAGTATAAACAGGTATGATTAGGCCTCATCTTTGAATTGGTTTTAGCTTTTTAATTGAAAAATTATTTGAAATTTTGGTCCTATTTATACACGCTACAAATAGAAATGAGAAATGTAGCAATAATGGGAAGTTTCCTATAGTCATAGAAAATTCTTAATTAGGCCATTAGATATTAGGCTGTTTCAACAAATTTAGGTACTTCTAAGGTAAGGCATTGGTCCCTTTATAAAATTTTTAAAAAATTATCTTTTATAAGTCTTTAAAAATCAAGATGTTCTTTTGGCCAGGTGCAGTGGCTCACACCTATAATCCTGACACTCTGGGAGGCTGAGGTGGGTGGATTGCTTCCGCTCAGGAGTTCAAGACCAGTCTGAGCAAGAGTTAAGGCCCTGTCACCACTGAAAATAGAAAAACTAGCTGGGCATGGTGGCACATACCTGCAGTCCCAGCTACTCTGGAGGCTGAGGCAAAAGGATCGCTTGAACGTAGGAGTCTGAGGTTACTTGTGAGGTCTGATGATGCCACGGCACTTTACCCAAGGCAACAGAGTAAGACTCTGTCTCAAAAATAAAAACCTAAGATGTTTTTTAAGTGTGCCACTTAGAAAATGTAAAATTAAATATGTGGTTATGTTCATTGAAATATGTGGTTTCCATTTATGGTTTGCATTTTATTCCTATTGGACAGCTTTGACCTAAAGCAGAAGTTGGCAAACTACAGCTTATGGACCAATCTGACTCCCCATCTGTTTTTGTAAATAATGTTTCATTGGAATAAAGCCATGTTCATTTGTTTACATATAGAGTACAGCTCTCACTTTTTTTGCACCACAACAGTATGGCTGGGTTGCAACAGAGACCATATGCCCCATAAAATGTGAAATATTTACTACTGGGCTCTTTACAGAAAAAGCAAAGAAAGCTTGCTGACCCTTGATCTAGAACAGGGGTGTCCAACTTGCGACCCTTGGGGTACATGCTGATATTTTGAGGGCTGTTTTGCTTGTCTGCGATGTTGGATACGTATGGCCCTTTTGTTGGGCTCAGCAGCTTTTGTTTCTGTGTATGTATTTAATGTGTGGCCCAAGGCAACTCTTATTCTTCAATTTGTGGCAGAGAAAGAAAAAGTTGGATTCCACTGACTAGAGTAACACTAGCTGCAGAGGTCCCATTTGGGGTGGAAGAATCCCTCTAGTCTTTGATTCATCGGCTATGCCAAGAAAGAAGCAAGCCTCTCCAAAGTTGAACGTGCCGTCTTGGTGGATGGGTAGCATGGCACCAAGGGGATCACCTTGTTCATCATCCGTAGCTCTGTGGCAGAGGAGGACGTGAATCCCAGGTCTCCCCCATCCTGAATAAATGCTGTTTCTGGGCCAAGTCAATTGACTGGAATAAAAAACGCAATTCTGTTCTCAAAGACATTTTTGAGCAACTGCAATCAGAGAAGTGGACTGGCCAAGGGGTGTGTGGTCTGCTCAGCCTTAGGCAATAGTTGGTGTGATGGGCGTAAAAAAGAATTTATCTCTCCCTGCCCCAACATGATCTGAGCTTTGAAGAATTTGTCAACGTAAGCATTCCAGTTTGTACAAATAATCATCACATTGAATCCTATAATGGCATAAATGTATTTATGATCTATGTACCAAAGACTTAATAAAAAAAAAAAAAGAATTTGTCAACGGATGAATTAAATGACTGCCCTATCTTCTGAATTGGCTTAACAGAAGTGCTGATCGCTAACATAGATTAAACCCTATGTGTCAAGGTGATCAGGGTCTTTTCTGTATTTGATCCTCACAATCCGCCTCTGGGTGTCGCATCATTACCCCTTTGTACAAAGGAGAGGAATGAGACTCAGAGAGGAACTTGCCCAACGTCACTCAGCTGGTAGGTGGAAGGTTTGGAAGCAGGGCTAACTCTCACTTATTATAAATGTTGACTCTCAATATAACATGAAAGACATCATGCCCTGTCAGCATCCGAATGTCCGAACATAAACTCTGAAGGGAGTGGGGGGACAGTCAAAGCTCACCAGCACAGGCTCCACCCACTTTGTGGCACAGTGATACAAACCACTTCCAGAAACAAAGCTTTTTAAAAAAGGATGTTTAAAACTCAGAATTCTGGGAGCTGGTAAAAAACCAAGTTGACTGCTGTTTCAAATAATTAGCCTTGATAGCAACTTCTAAATTCTTTCTAACAAACAAAATATCTATTACATTACATTTGCTCAAGATTCTGACATTTAAAAATGTAATAACTGGCTTGGCGCCTGTGGCTCAATCGGCTAAGGCGCCAGCCACGTACACCTAAGGTGGCGGGTTCGAATCCCCAGCCCGGGCCCGCCAAACAACAATGATGGCTGCAACCAAAAAATGGCTGGGTGTTGTGGTGGGCACCTGTGGTCCCAGCTACTTGGGAGGCTGAGGCAGGAG
>CAUYQV010143494.1:0-18887 GCA_963574575.1 Galagoides demidoff
CTCGTGGTGGATGGCCGTGTTTTGGGGGGTGGGCACACTAACCACTGCCTTTTTGTTTTTGTTGCATTGTCTGTCTTGTTTGCCCTAGGGGGGGGCGCCCCCCCGCCCCCCCCCCCGTACACATTGTTTCTTTAAGGTGACATCCTTCAGATACTTGGTGGCTTTTTATATGTGCATACCCTTGATGGCCTGGGCAGTTTCACGTGTGTTTTTGAAGTGAAAATGAAGATTTGAGTCTCCTGACTTGCATGACTTTGTGGGGTTTTCTGGGTCAAGTGAATAGTGAACCATTTTCACAGATCACCTCAGGTTGCTTAGTGGAAGAGCTAAGTCCATGGTTTGATCTGTATGTTCAGCCATGAGAAGGAGTAATAATTACCATTCTTTGATGCTAGCTGACACAGTAAAATAAAAATGCATACATTCATATTTTTCAAAAAATATTTTAGGCTGGATATAGTGACTCATGCGTGTATTTCCAGGATTCCCAAGGAGGCCGAGATGGGAGTATCATTTGAGCCTAGGAGTTCAAGAGCTATGATCATAACTACTACACTCTGGCCTGAGTGACAAAGCAAGATCTTGTCTCTTAAAATAAAAAAAATTATTTGGTTGGGCACGATGGCTCACACCTGTAATCCTAGCACTCTGGGAAGCAGAGGTAGGTGGATCGCTTGAGCTCAGGAGTTTGAGACCAGACTGAACAATAGCAAAAATTTTTCTACTTTTTTTTTCCTACTAAAGATAGAAAAAACTAGCCAGTGTTGTGGCAGGTACCTATAGTCCGAGCTACTCAGGAGCCTGAGGCAGGAGGATCACTTGAGTCCAAGAGTTTGAGGTTGCTGTGAGCCATGACGCCACAGCACTCCACCCAGGATGATGACAGAGTGATACACTGTCTCAAAAAAAAGAAATGTTTTTTGAAAGAAAATACAAGAGCTTTAATAAATGATATCCTCTCTAATAAAAGTACACTACCTTCAAAAATTTTTGTTACATAAAATTTCCTGATAAAATAAGCTTTGATGCTGGTTTGGTTGGGGCAGGTGAAAAATCCTATGACAGATGTTACCATGCTTGATGTAGTTTTCTTGACAAAGAGAAACTTTTCAAAGTAGTGATACAGCCTACAAGGGCTTATCATTTTAAGTTAGAAAAGATATGCAACATAACAGTGAGAACTTCACAAAGATATTGCACATCTTCTAAATTCTAAAATCTTAAGTGACAGACATGCACAACATGGTCAAAAGCAAGTTTCATAACTTTATCATGGGCCAAAAGGAAAACTGAGTACATAAACGGTCCCACAGTTAACAAAATTCATGTCTACAGGACCAATAAACCTCATTTTCCCATCTCTAAGACACTTAAGTTTAAAATATATATTAAAAACAAAGAAGACTGCTTATACACTTAATCAAGACTACATTTAAAATGTCTCTCATCTTTCTCCCTCTTTAAAAGCAACCCTTGGACAGGGCATGGTGGCTCATGATGGTAATCCCAACATGTTGGGAGGCCAAGGCACCTAGCCCAGGTGGCAAAGTAAGACCGTTTCTAAAAAAAGAGAAGAAAAGAAAAGAAAAAGGGAGGGGAGGAGAGGGGAGAAGAGGGGAGAGGGAGGGAGGAAAGGGAAAGGAAAAAGGGAAGGGGAAGGAGAAGGAGAAGGAGGAGGGGAGGGGAGGGGAAGGGGAAGGGAAGGAAAAGGAAAGGAAAGAAGAACGAAAAAGAGAGAGAAAGAGAGAGAAAATTAGTTAGCCTAACCATATCAATTGGTACTGTCATACTGTACAACAAACTCTGGTCTTGCAATTACAGCTCAAGTCATTCCTCCACAGATGATAAACAAATGGCCAATAAATACATGGAAAAGATGCACAACATCATCATTCATTAGAGAAAGGAATATCAAAACCACAAAGGGATACAACTTTACACCCACTAGAATGGCTAAGATAAAAAGGCAGACAAAACAAATGTTAGTATATGGAGAAACCGGAACTCTCACGCACTGCTGGTCGGCATGTAAAATGGCACAGCCACTTTGAAGAGTAGTTTGACTGTTTTGTTTGTTATGCAGTTTTTTGGGGTTTTTTTTTTTGGCCAGGGCCAGGTTTGAACCCACCACCTCTGGTATAAGGGGCCGGCGCCCTACTCCTTTGAGCCACAGGTGCCACCCAGTTTGACTGTTTTTCAAAAAGTTAAACATTAAGTTACCATATAGCCAGCAATTTTATTCAAAGTACGTAGCATATATTCAAGAGAACCAAGAGACATGTTCATGCAAAAACCTGTACAAACATATTCACAACAGTAGCATTCTTGATAGGCAAAAAGTAGAAACGACCCCAATGTCCCCAAGATATACAACATGTGGTCCTGTCCACACAACAGGATAATTATGCAGCCATAAAAAGGAGTGAGATACTGATAACAAGTAACAACAGGGATGAACCCTGAACTCATTATGCTGTAAAAGCAGCCAAATCCAAAAGGCCATAAATCATAAGATTCCATTTATTTGAAATGCCCAGAACAGGCAAATCCACAGACGGAAAAGTAGTTGCCAGGGGATGGGGGAATCAGATGTGACTGCTAATGTGTACAGAGGTTCTTACTGGGGGATGAAAATGTCTGGAATTAGTGGGTATTAGTTGTATAATCTTGCACGTACACTAAAGACCAGTGAACATACAATGTATGGTAAAAGGGTGAATTATATCTCAATTTTTAAAAAATAATAAACTTGAGTATGTTTACTATCCACACCTGTGTCAGACATCAGTTAACTTATTATGGTTGTTCCTTAAGTCTGACCTGGACTCAGAACCCTTCCTGATACTGAATACCAGACAGCCATTTCCGTGATCAAAGTTCACAAAGATAATGAAACCTATTTGGCAATCCTGGGTTAGACACTGTCAAAGTAGGTCTAAACAAATTGCTGAGGTCAAGTATAACATTTATAACCATAAAGGAAGGTCGTAGCTGAGTCCACCAGAGGAACAGTCCAAGGTATAATACAAAGTGTGTTTATTCAATCCTGTTACATTAACAATACCACACATCAACTAACCCCAAACATAAACATGAGACACCAGTTCTCAGCAATCTCCTGGAACCTTCCACGCTTGTTCGTAAACAGATCCATATTGACTATTATTTTTTAAAAATAAGAACTATTTAAAGTACACAACAGGATGTCTTGACACACATCCACACAGTGAAATGATTTCTAGGGCCAAGCTAATTCACATATCCATCTCCTCACATAGTTATTATTTTTTGCCTTCCTCAAGATCTTTCTTCCATGCTACAAACCTAGTGCTTATATTTAGTTGCTCTAGCTTTCATATATCAGCTACTCCCTAATTTGGTCCTTGACTCATGTTATTAGCTGTCTCCACTCCAGAGAGTAGGAGGCCGCTTGCCACCAACCAAAATGTGGCACATTCTACTCCACCCTCCATCTCCATCCTTACAGACCTTCACTGCTTGACCTGTAGTGGGGACTCAGACAGTTTATAAGGCTGCAACACAAACCTTTCAGAGTCAATTATGTGCTTTCTGGCTGTCTGGCCCTCTGGCCCTCTTCCAGACCACCATTTCCACAGAGAAATTTGAGAGTTCTCTGTATGATTTTTTCTGAATGCCTCTTGCTTGCACAACGGGCAACAACAGGCAGATGTTTTCATTAATTACACCATAGGCTGAATGGCACCAATTACTACATACAGAACATTTTGAAGTGACCTTGTTTTAGAAGAAAATAGTTTATAATGGCAGCTCATTAAAATAAATGCTTGCCATTTATTCTCATATGCAGGTCTTTGATCTGTAAATTGGACAAGAGAAATTTTTCTTTGGCAAATCTCAGTCCACATGCTCTAACAAAAACAAAACTAAAATCTGTATTAGTAAAATATTCCTTTTGGTAATCTATGCATATCATACTAGGATAACTTGGTACATAGAACCCAGTATTCAATATTCAGTAATTCCCTAATTATTTTAATTAAGGTAATAAAATAACAGATATTAGCTATTATCCATTGACTAGCCAAACGTCAGATAGTATATACATACTTTTGCCTGCATTATCTTTATTCTTCACAACAGTTCTATAGGGAAAATATTGTCTTCCTACTACAGGTGAGGAATTGGAGATTCGAAGATGACAAAGATGTTCGCAGGGTCACAGAAGCTAGTACTAGCAGTGAAGTCGGAACTGAAACTCATGCTTTTTCACCTAACATTTGCCTGTCTTTTCTACAGTGCTAATGAATTCAAATGTCACTTCATTTCAATTAAATACATACCATGTTGAGCACTGTGTTCAATATTTTTTTGAAATCCTTAGCAAACAAATTTATTTTATTTTATTTTATTGCAGTTTTTTTTGGCAGGGCCGGGTTTGAACCAGCCACCTGGTGTATATGGGGCCGGCGCCCTACTCCTCAAGCCACAGGTGCCACCCTAAAAGATGAATTTAAATGTCAATTTTTTTATGTTTTCAAGTAGAGGGGAAAAACCACTGCTTTGATGTTTACTTTTCTAATAACAAAAAATAACAAATTACCAGACATGACATGGACATTTACAAAACAAAAACTCCGAGGAGACCAAAGGGAATAAACTACTTGTTAGCAGATAAACTTGAATGACATTTTCACTGGAAAAGTCCATTTGTACACTTTGTACTCTCGCATTTTACTTGTACAAACATTTCATAATCCTTGACCTCACCAAGGGGGCTTAGAAAAAGAATTTTGGCGCTGCAAGGGTTCTAGAAGATAATCAATTGCATCCCCCCTCAATGACAGACAAAGACTGTGGCAGAGTGGTTACGCACTTTGACAACTTAACGGGCTGGTATTAAGAGGGTCAGGATTGAACTCCAGATCGCCTCATTCCAAGGGCCACCACACCACAGCTGTCCAAAACAAATGGAGTCTGCTGGTGGTAAGTTCTTTTCCATAGCTAGGTCCACCTTGCCCACTGAATTATGACTGTGTCATAACTATGATCTAAGGGAAATTTCTCAAGATACCATCGTTGGCCATGACAAAAACAGAAATCTATCATTAATCGATGTCAAAACTCAAGTGACAAAATCAAATCAAACATCTCCATGTCCGTTAGGAACAGGAACCCTCTCAGGTGAGCCTTGATCTGCAGTGAGAAGGGTAACAGCCCAAACCATGTGCACGTCTGCTTCCTTCTGAATTATGTAAACCTTCCCCAGCTCCTTGCTAGTCTGTTTCCTGTTGCACAACCACAAACAATGGGGCAGACTGTTGCCAATGTTTTCATTAATTACACCGCAAGTTGAATGGCATCGATTTCCACATAATGGTGGACATTTTGAAGTGACCCTGTTTCCTCTGTTCAAACAATGTATCTAAATGCCTCAGCAAAGGAACAAATTTTATTCAGTTCCTCAGGAGAATTAAGAGATACCAGAACCGCAGGAATCTGAATTGCATCACTTTGTTCAATAATTATTCATGACTTGCCTGACTTCACCTTCTCCCTTCTTACCCTTGGCATCGTGTCTAGATGGGAAATGGGGGATAAATCCCGAAACTAGACATGTTAAATGTCTGGCAGCTTTCACATTTTCCCTGCCCCCACTAAAGGCCTTGAAAGTGGCACTAAAGGCAGCAAATCAGTAAAAGAAGAAGGTCATAAGCAGAGATTAAAAACTACAGGGCATGAGTCTCACTTCTCCCTGTTCCTTGGAATCCAGGAAAGACAGCAGTTTAGGGCATACTGACGTGTTGAGATCTTCTGCCTCCTTGAGAAGGTGCTATCTGTAACTAAGCACCCCAGCCCTGCCTCTCTGACTAATCCAAGACTCCTGCTCTGCAATCCCTCCTGGGTGGCGGGGAAGATGAGGTACTCAGCTGGAGTCTACTCTCTTGTCTACCTTCATTACTAGCGCAGTCATCTGAGACAATGGCAAAAAGCCCCTTTCTCAAAAGCATAGTCAGGAATATGGAAAAATTACCCCCCAAACAGATAGGGCTCCACTGTGGACAACTCTGTAAACTTGCACACATTTCCTTTTCAGTTGCTAGACCTCAGTTTATCTGTGAAATGTAGGTAATGTGGTAATATAAGTAAAATGTCTGTTCTAGACCTGGCACATGGTCAGTCTATTACAAATGACTGCTGTAATATTATTACTACTATTCCTACTACCTTAAGAGATAGTTGGCAGACACAGCAGTTGGAAACACAACACTAACCCAGATTCCCCTTTCCAACATCAGGATGAAAAAGGAAGTAAAGTAAGTCTGTGTGACTGAAGTGACATACTCTGTATATTTAAATCTGAGCTAAGGTACCACTAAACAATGTAGAAAATTTTTTTTCTTTTTTTTTTGAGAAAGAGTCGGACTCTGTCACCCTGAGTAGAATACCATGGCGTCATAGCTCACAGCAACCTCAAACTCCTGGGCTCAAGTGATCCTCCTGCCTCAGCCTCCCAAGTAGGTGGGACTACAGGTGCCCAGCATAATATATGGCTAATTTTTTTCTATTTTTAGTAGAGACAGGGTCTTTCTCTTACTTAGGTTGGTACTAAACTTCTGAGCTCAAGCAATCCACCCACCTTGGCCTTCCAGAGTGCTGGGA
This sequence comes from Galagoides demidoff, assembly GCA_963574575.1. Taxonomy (NCBI): domain Eukaryota; kingdom Metazoa; phylum Chordata; class Mammalia; order Primates; family Galagidae; genus Galagoides; species Galagoides demidoff. The sequence goes on from CAUYQV010143494.1 coordinate 6,643, forward strand.
TTACAGGCACTGTGCCTGGCCAACGATGTAAAATTTGATAAACAATGTGGTCTAGCTTGGGTAGGCTGGGTTCAATGGTTCACAGCTGTAATCCTACTATTCTGGAAGGATCCCTTGAGTTCAGAAGTTCAAGAACAGCCTAAAAGAAGAGTGATAAACCATCTCTACTAGAAATAGAAAAATTAGCTGGGTGTTGTGGCAGGAGGATCACTTGAACCCTTGAGTTTGAGGCTGCTATGGGCTAGGCTGACACATGGCATTCTAAGCTGGGCAACAGAGTAGGACCCTGTCTCCAAAAAATAAATAAATAGTTAGAATTTCCTTGGTTATGTATCCAAATTATCTGTGAACACAATCCCTTTTTGACTCAGAGTAGAAAACAGCCCTCAGAGGTGGTATGGAGGTGAGTATTTTATAGCTAAAATCCTCCAGCCTATGCCTAAAGAAAGAACCAAGATACTCAAAATGGGATGATGATGATGAAGATATTAGTATTATAAACTTGAGCTACTAATGCTGATGCCACACTTGTGCTCCTAAACAGCATTCTGGATGACCACTTGAGGCCCATTTCAGCAGGAGGGGCGTGGTAAGCAAGCATGAGACTCCATCTGTGTTTACAGCCACTCCCCATCACTTGCATCATCCCGAGCTCCACCTCCTGTCAGGTTAGCAGGGCATTAGAGTCCCACAGACTGTAAACTGGCATATGAGGATCCAGGTTGTGCTCCTTGTGAGAATCTAATGCCTGACAAGCTGAGGTGATGATGCTAATGCTGGGGAGTGGCTGCAAACACAGATTATCATCACAGAGACCATAATAAATTAATTGCTTGCAGACTTATATCAGAATCATCTCCCCTGCCCATTGGTCTGTGGAAAAATTATCTTCCATGAAACCAGTCCCTGGTGCCAAAAATGAGGGGGACCCCTGCATAAAAAGCAACCACAATTAAACAGCTGTCATATTTCCTTCTTTCTAAGCTTTTATTTAAAATATTTAACATAGTTGGAACCAAATGGAATATGTAACATTATTTCCTGTTTTTATACTTATAGTTAAAAGTGTGTTTTTCCTAATGCCACTTAAGTTTTCCTTGGCAAGAGGACTTAAACCAAGTGACCATGGAACCTTGTACCAATTCTCTGAATCTCAAAGTTGGGCTATAGATGTGCTTTGAGAATCTACATTTGAAAAATCACACATATGTTCACAATATAGCTCAAACTTTATATCCTAGGCACACATACAGACTGCAAGTGCCAGCCTCTTCTGAAGTTAGCTATGGCCATCTAACTGAGTTCTAGCCAAACTAATGTGCAACGTTTGCACGTTTAGGCCATGAAAATCCGCCATGTGCACTTGTCCATTCTCTTGTCCTTTTTGGAGTTGGATGCTATCAGCAAATGTGGTCTTTGGGGATGGCAGAGCCACAAGATGGAAGGAACCTAAACCTCTGAACTCAGTGGAGGCCAGTCGCCAGCTAACCAGAAGCATCCACCTTGACATGAGCAAGAAATAAACTTCTGTTGCATTTACAGCCATTATACATCTTTGAGTTCATTTATAGAGGCAGCCTAGCCTACCCTATCCCTAATACAACTCTCATAAACTTTATTTTCTATAATACAATAAGAAAGCTTATCAGTCACGAGAATGATACAATTGAAGAAAACATTAAGCTATTCATTTAACAAACATTCAATAAATGTCCACTACATGCCAGTCACTGTTCTAGACATTGGATTAATGTTCAAATTTGCTAAAATTCTTTGTTTTCCTCACTAAAAGAGACACAGGTCTACCTTTCCCAGCCCTCTTAGGTTTCTGTAACCCAAGTGTCCTCCTACTGGCTTAGAGACTGCAGTGCTCTGCAGCTGCATCAGGGCCTCTGTATTGCCCCTCTGACAGACTTGAGCTTGGAGAGAACAGGGGTGTGGTGCCTGGACCACGTGACTAACACAAGGGAAGCTGGCAGAGTTCGCTGTCTCGGGGCATGTGTAGGGCAGACAAATTGTGGCGAATTGGGGTTGCTATTCACACGTGCTCAGATGTCAGTGTCCAAATCAGAATGGAGTTAAATCTCAGCGCAGTCAAATAACTGGGCTTTGCTCACGGCCTCGCCAAAAAACACAAGCCTATATTTCCAAAGGCAAGTCATAAATTAGATTCAGCCCTCTTCCAGGATATGTCTTTTGGCAGGACAGTGCTGGTATAAAGGAAGTGTGGGGCCAGGCCCGAGGAAGCCTGTACAGCACACCTGACAGCCTGCTCATCCAAAAGACACCCAACCCCCACTCATGTCTCCTGCAACCCAAAGGACCTGTGCTATTTCTTACTGAAAAAAAAAAAAATGTTGCCCAAAGAAAAAGAAAGGGAAAATTATAATTATATTGTAAAATCTCAACCTGGAATTTATACCAGAGGAGCCTGTGAAACAGAAAGGGACCACAACATTTTCTTGAAATGCTGGCCTCAATATTTCTGCAGAAATAAGCTTGATATCTCAATGTTCTTGTAAAAAAAAAAAAATGTAAAAGTGCTTTTAAAATAAGCACTCTCAATCCATTTTATAATTTTCAGTAAGAAAGTAGCAACTTATTCCAGAATATGTTTTAAAACAGCTAAAGCAATCTAACAATGTTGTCATTTAAAGGAGACCCAGTTCAAAGTGGCAGGCAGATAGTGACAGTCTCACCTGGCTGACAGTTTATGCTAACCAGGCTTTTCACTGAAGGAACTCAGAGTGAATGCTAATGCCAGCTCAGACACTGGTTCTCTGTGCAATACTGGGAATAGCTCATTTAATCTGGATCAATCTCTCTTCCCAAGAGGACACAGAGTACAGGAAGTCGGGTCAAATACTTGGAAATTGGCTCCAACTAGGTCTTAATATCACAGCACCATTGACAGAAAGAAATATTTGCCTAACCCTGTGTGCAGGGCCATAAATGGCAGCTCTCCTGCATGATTTAAACGGCAATTGAGTGCCTACTGTGTGAAAAAGAAATTACTGCAAATGAAAGATTACAAAAAAATAGAGCATAAGTAGTGTGGTAAAGGGGACAAGAGGACTCGTGATCAAGAGGACTCACCGGCTTTCATCTTAGTCACTCACTAATAGAAAGACCATAAGCAAGTCCCAAATAAACTTGAAGGACTTTGGTTTTTTTATTTGTGCAATGAATGGGCTGAAGTAGAGAAACTTTAGGGTTTCTTCCTAATCCTGTATAATCATACTACTTTCCAAGGATTGAAATCTTCCTTACCCATTCATTTGAACACCCGCCCCCTACCTGTGTTTCATATTGGTTTATGCTAACATAGTACGCTCATCAGTGCATCTAAGAATTTAAAACACAGAGGTTACCAGAATCATACCATGAATTTACTCTCAAGGCCTTGAAGCAAGGACACGGTTATTGTAACAAAATAAACCCCCTGCCTTTAGCTTAGCTAAGAAAGTATTTTAATCTATGAACATATTTATCCACTGACAGCAACTACAGTGAGGCAGAAACAGGATCCAGATCGTTACAGCAGAAGCTTCCAATGTGCCAGCTCTGTCCCCTTTGGTTGGCACTTGCCATCTGCCTGGCCCACCCAGGGAAATACGCAGGGAAGGAGCAGCTTCTTTATCATTTGCCTTTCAGTTAACCCAAATTTCGATGACAGATGTAACCTAAAACCAAAAATGCTTTTCTGTCACTTGAATCCTTGACTAGAAATGATGAGGTATCACAGGAAATCACCGAAATTATATGAAGTATTCACAGCCCTGAGGCCAAGGACTAATCATTTGTCACCATCTACCTGTACATTTCTCAAGATCCACACCTCCCATGCACCAATCTGCTATCCACAAAGCAGAACAAACAGTGAAATTAACTACAAGAATTCTAAAACTGGGTGGTGCCTGTGGCTCAAGGAGTAGGGTGCTGGCCCCATATGCCAGAGATGGTGAGTTCAAACCCAGCCCTGGCCAAAAATAAATAAATAAATAAATGAAGTGATTTATTTTAAAAAAAAGATTTCTAAAACTTACATATTTGTGCCATGGAAGAAATCAGGCAGGGTATGAAGGAAACCACAGTGGGCTAAAAAAAAAAAATCTGCTTTGCCTCTAGTTCCTACTGTACTTGGGTTGTTAAGAGTAGAACTTAAAATGAAATTTGGGCTGCTGCTGGCCCAAATTTCATATGGGCCAATTCATTCTGATAAGGTAAGCCTTTCTCCTTTTGTCATCATTTATATTTAAAACAATAACAAGAGCCAACTTTATAGTACTTACTATAAGGCCCGGTTCCAGGCACTTGATACAGAGTAATTGATTTAAACCTCACAAAAACTGAGGTGGATACTATTCTTACGCCACTGAACAAAAGAAACTGAGACTCAGAAGATTAAGTAACTTGTCCAAAGTCACACTGCTAGGTAGAGGCAATGCCAGGATCTGGACCTTGGCGCTATGACTCTGGAGTTCACACTCTGATCCATTTTGCCAAAATGGCCACAAATCCATAGACCAAACAGAGATTTTTCCCACCTCAGCTGAGCCCTCATAACTGTACTATGAGATCTCCATGGTCACGGTCAGCAAATAGCCTCCCTGGTATGGCCGGATCTGTCCTGGTGTCCTCTCACCACAAACTTGCCTCCTCCTCCCTGTTCCCTCTAAACAAATGCCCCCTGAGCTCCCACTCTCCTCCCTCTGGAGCCTCCCCAGGGACCTTGCTCTAAGAATCTCCTTTGTTCCCTTTGTCTTTCATCTTTCTTCTGCCTCTCTCCACTCAGCCTGGAAACATGTTTGAGTATATACCACCTGCAAAAAAAAAAAAAATAGAAAATCCCTTTTGATCTTCATCCATTTTTATAAATAATTTAATTTTGACCACTATCTCACTTTGTGACCCTGGGATATTACTTACTCTAACCAGGATTTAATTTCTGTATCTAAATAACAAGAGCACTGAACCAGGGCATCAGAAGGTCCTACTCACTCCAACTTTCTGTGATTCTTTAAAGCAGAGAAGATTTCTTTGCGCAAACTTAGGAAAATTCAGGTCCATTTCTTCATTGTCCCCGAAGCCCCCAAATTAATTTTTTTCTAACACTGTCAAAGTTACTTCCCTGCCAGCAAGGCTACCCCACCACCACCACCATTTGGTTCCCAAATCTTGGTTTTTCCTTTAAGACTTTGCTTAAATCCCACCTGCTCCAGGATATCCTAATATTTAACTCTTACAGGACTTTAGTTATAAACTATAATTCAGCATTCTCCTTCGATAGTGCCTTACTTTTCATATTTTGGGTCTGTGTATCTTTGTTCCCTTCTCTGGGCTAAGCTCTCAGAGAGCAGGGACCATATCACAGTTCTCTGTAACCCCAAAGGACCTCCCACTAAGTGGGTCTGCAATAGTTGTTCAGCAAAGCTGGCTAAAGGGTCATCCCATAGCCTAAAGAAACCAGGTGTATCACAAGACTCTCTGATTACGAAGAAAACCACATCTAGTCTTTTTCCTCTCACATACACAAATTTATACACTTATGTAAAGTTTTCATTCAAGAGCATCATCCAATGTCTTATCGTCAGGAAAACCTAGCTAACTCTTGGGGTTTTTTTTTATCTGAACCTAAAGTGGTCATAGCCATGTTTCCCTTTGATCCAAACTTAAGTGATCACAGGCCTGTAACTTTATAGACCTCTAGCTGATCCAGGCTCTACACTTCTACTAACATGTATGCTCCACAGTTATTAAGTTCCTCTACTTTTCAACACATATAGCATTATGTTACTTCCTTATACTTGTAACCAAATTTCTAGGAAACATCTGGAATAATATTAGAGTTGGTATTTGATCAAACTACATCCACTGCTTCACTCATTTGGAAGTGACTAATTTCAACTCTTAGGTTTGAAATGAGCACAGATGGATGCATTTCAGGAGTTTGCTAACACTTACCAACAGGGACACACAGGCACATTAAATCACCAATGAAAACCCCAAAATAGTCTTCACTTCTACCCTAAAAGACCTACTGAAGTATTGGTCAGTACTGTGTGAACTGTTTTCTGTTTTGCAATAATCCTGTACAACTACTGACTATCCAAAGTGAATTCCACAGTTGCTCAGACTTTTAAACTCAGTATAATATTTTTAAATGAATGCTACAGAACATGGGTTCTCACCTGCTACTCAGGGGTCCTCAAACTTTTTAAACAGGGGGCCAGTTAACTGCCCCTCAGACTGTTGGAGGGTCGGACTGCGGGCCCCGGGACAAGTCAGCTACTAAGCAGGACAGGCAGCAGCGGCGGCAAAAACACCCAGTGGGCCAGATAAATGTCCTAGGCCAGCTGCATGTGGCCCGCGGGCCGTAGTTTGAGGACGCCTGTGCTACATACTTTTAATAGAATCACTTTCATAAATACCAATACCAGCTCCTGCCTTCCCTTCCCATCAAAGATTTTAACTTAATTGGAGTGAGACCCCACATCAGTTCCTTCTTAAAAGCACCTCAGCTAGTCCTTTATCGCTCAGATAAAAACAAAAGTGAAGGAGGGAGGGAAGGAGGAGGAAGGAAGGAAGGAAGGAAGGAAAGACATAGGCACATCTCAGCTATCCTGAAGGAATCACTGTTAAATATTTTAGGTATAATAGCACCGTGACAATACTTTTTAAAAGGAGCCCTTCATTAGTGAAAAAAAATGTTGAAATTCAAGGTTTCCATTTAGTTACTAAGATTGTACCAAAGTTAATTTTCCTGCCTTTGAGCATTGTCTTAAGGTTATACAAGATGCTAACTTTAGGGGAAGGTGCAAAGGGGCGGAGGTGTACACAGGTACTCTCGGAATTATTTATATGACTCTTCTCTACATGTAAAATTATTTTAGGATGGATATGGTGGCTCATACCTATAATCCTAGCACTCTGGGAGGCCAAAATGGATGAATGACTTGAGCCCAGGAGTTCAAGACCAGCCTGAGCAAGAGAGAGACCCTGTCTCTACTAAAAATAGAAAAAAAAAAAAAATTTTTTTTTTTAAATTAACTTGGCATTGGGCACATATCTATAGTCCCAGCTACTCAGAAGGATAGTGACAAGAGGACTGCTTGAGCCCAGGAGTTTGAACTTGCTGTGAGTTATGATGCCACAGCACTCTAGCCCAGGGCGACAGAGTGACACTCAAAAAAACCAAAAAATTAATTTAAACTAAAAAGTTTAAAGAATTACTTTATTATTTTTTTCTTTTTTCTTTGAGATAGAGTCTCATTTTCTTACCCTTGGTAGAGTGCAGTGGCATCATACCTCACAGCAATTTCAAACTCCTGGGCTCAAGTGATCTTCTTGCCTCAGCCTCCCAAGCAGCTAGAACTATAGGTGCCCACCATAATGCCCAGCTATTTTTAGAGATGGGGTCTTGTTCTTGCTCAGGCTGGTCTCGAACTCCTAAGCTCAGGCAATCCACCTGCTTCAGCCTCCCAGAGTGCTAGGATACAGGTATGAGCCACTGTGTCCAGTAATTGTTTAAAGATACATATTTAAACAATTATTAGTTTATTTTTATTTATTTTATTTTTTAATTTTTTTTGGAGACAGAGTCGCACTCAATCAAGTCTCACTTTGTCACCTTCAGGAGAGTGCTATGGTATCATAGCTCATAGCAAACTTAAACTCTCAAGTAATCCTCTTGCCTTAGACTCCCGAAAAGGTGGGACTATAGGCGCCCACCATAACACCTGGATATTTTTAGAGACCAGGTCTTGCTCTTGCTCAGGCTGGTCTCAAACTCATGAGCTCAAGCAATTCACCCACCTCAGCCTCCCAGAACGCCAGGATTACAGGGATAAGCCACCAGGTCTGGCCTTTTACTTAAATATTTTTGAATGAAATGCTCTCTCTGTCTAGGTTTTACTAGCAAAGTTGGCAAGGTGGCTGGAACGAGTGTGGGTGTGCATGAGACAGGAGTGCTCACAAAGTGATCCCTGTAGTAGCTGGGCAGAGAGAACATACATGAAGGTTCACTGCATTACTCTGTCTTCTTCCATGTATATGTGAAATTTTCCATCATAATGGAGGAAAAAATTCCCAGGTGACTCTAACACGTAGCCAGGGCTGAGAAACATTGCTCTGAGTCTTAAAAATGTGGTATAATGCGGAGCTTTGTCTGGCCTATCCCAGTTCTCTGTCACTGATCCATACCACACTTTCCTACACTGCAAAATAGATGTGAATTAGAGGACCTTTCAAAGATGCAGTAACAAAAGCCAATTTGTTATTCTAAAATGTCATAGTTAACTTCTAGCACCACAGTCAAAAACAGTAAAGTCTTATGTCTCTAATAGCATTTCCCAAAGAATGTTCTAAAAAACACCACTTCTAAGGATATCAATAGATTTACCTAAGACAGGAGTCTGGTAAGTTTGAAAAGTGCTTGTTTTCTTTTACTATAAGACTCCCTGAGAACTTTAAGGAAGATAATAAGGACTATGATTTTCCAAGAGATGGTGATGGAATATGCAAAAAGTTTGATGTTCTTTACATGGAACAGGGTTTATAGGAACTTATTTTGGCTCCCACATCCCAGCTAATGGAGAGTGGCATCAGTATCATTTGGTAAGCTTATTAAAATAACGATTCACAGACCATGCCTTAGACCTACCACCAGGAGGGAAGAACTCAGTATTAAAACAAACAAAAACTCCATGATGCTAATAAACAGTCATGTTTGGGAAGTGAAGTTCTATAGACTATAAGATAAAAAAGTAAGTTTATGATATTTACTAGGCCACATCAATGACAAGCAATATGAAAGGTTATGTTTAATAGCATTCTAAATAATAATATTAACATTTAATCCATGAAAGAAGAGCATATGCACCTATCTATGAAAGTACTAAACTGTTGGAGGCATTTGCAAATTTAAATCTGTCAATATACCTAATGTCCATTACTTTGTAATCTCAAGGATGAATGGCCTCTATTATTACTAAGTGAAAATTAATTTGCACTGATTCTTAACCCATAGCTTGTGTGTTTCCTCACATCTACCCTCTTCTCTCACCACAGTTATAGACTAGGGCCATTCTCAGGGGAGGAGACATTCTGTTAAAACAAATCTAGTGAGTGCTAGTCACATAACTGGTTTCCTCAAGATAGAGCTTAGACATTTCCCTGGCATTATGCTACTTCAGGGTAGCAGAAATATAAATTCCTCCTTCAATGAAAACTCTGGAAGATGTGTTTACTTATTCTTTGATACCCCCAGAACTGTGCCATCCAGTACCCCAGATAATACATTTAAGTGCTCAAAAGAAGTACCTACTTACTGTTATTGATAATTATACAAAATTTTGTACCATGCTCTTTGAATTATTAAGTTCTTTCGTGTGAATTATATTGCTTCTTTTTTCTAAAAACCTCGTGGTTTAAGTAGGCATAACCATTTCCATATAATGAGTATGAGTCACTGGAGCTCTTTATATGCTGACACAGTGACAAATATAATCAAGGGAGATGTCAAGGCTCCCTCTTTGAATAACCTCCCAGGAAACAAAATATAAATAATACACAGCTAAAGTCAACTCAAGAGATAGAATGTTAGTTAAAGAAAATCAATATGGCAGGACCTTACACTTAAGAGGAATAACATCCCATTATTGCTCAACAATCAGGGTAGGTTACTACTATTAGGCTTATTTTTCATAAAAGGAAACTGAGACAAAGAGAAGGTAAGCACCTTACCCACGCAAATCAGTGGTGAAACAGTTCAAACTCCAAATCAGTCCCGCTCTGTGAACTACTCTTTTCACCACCACATTTTACTGCTAGGAAACACAATTTCCTAGCAATAAAATGCTAAGTCTGAAGCTAGAAAATGACTATTTCCCATAAAGCTGGGATCACTGTCTATCCTTTGCAGCAGAAACAGAATCAGGAGTCACAGGGACTCACAGTAACAAGCAGCCATGTTACTCTCCTGTAGCACATTACCTCTTTGATTCGTTTAACCAAAGCATTCTGATCAAAAGCAACAGCCTCCGCACACTGATGCAGGTGATCCTGATAACGGAGGCAGAGCTGCAACACCTGCTGGGAATCCAATTTCTCCAGTTTGGCATTTGTTGGGGAAGTCTGGCCACTCAACAGCCCTTCAAAAGAGAGAGAGAGAGAAAAAAAAAATGAAATGGAAATTACTGCTAATAAACTTGTAAATAAAGTAGTTTAATAAGTTCACTAAAGACAGGGTAAGAGACAAATTTAATCTTGCATCTAGTTATATGTTAATGACAATCACTGCAACTATGCCTTATGGAGCATCTATTATGTGCCAAGCACTTTGGTTAAGTGCTTCCTGGGCATTATTTCTCATAATCCTAATTGCCCTGGTAAGTGAGGTATTATTAGCCCCATTTTATAGACGCGGAAGCCAAGACAGAGAGAGGTTAAGTAACTTTCCAAAAATCAAATAGCTAGAAAGTGGTTTTTCAGGTAGAGCTCCTTACCTTAATCATACTACTTTGAGGAATGAGGAATATAAATCCCTTCTTTTTTTCTTTAAGACAGAGTCTCATTATGTCACCCTCAGTAGATGCCTTGGCGTCACACCTCACAGCAACCTCAAACTCTTGGGCTTAAGCGATTCTCTTGCCTCAGCCTCCTGCATAGCTGGGACTACAGGTGCCCACCACAATGCCTGGTTATTTTTTTTGTTGTTGCAGTTGTCACTGTTGTTTTAGTTGGCCAGGGCCAGATTCGAACCCTCCAGCCTTGGTGTATGTGGCCAGCACCCTACCGACTGAGCTACAGGCGCCACCAATCCCTTCTTGATTGAAAATGCTGAAGAGGCCAGGTGTGGTAATTCTTGCCTATAACCCTAGCACTCTGGGAGGCCAAGACTGGAGGAACCTGGAGTTCGGGAGTTCCAGAACAGCCTTAGCAAAGGAAGACCCCATCTCTACTAAAATATAGAAAAATTAGCTGGGCAGTTTGAGGTTGCTATGAGCTAGGCCGAGGCCACTGTACTCTAGCCTGGGGCAACAGAGTGAGACTCTGTCTCAAAAATACACACACACATACACAAGAAAATAAAAGAAAATGGTGGAAGATATATTTATTTAATTTTTAAAAAATAATTAAAATGGCCTCCTGGGTGCAGGACACAAGTAGGGAACTTACCTAACACAAACATTGTAACCTAATTGTATGCTTATATTAATCTGAAACGTAAAAAATGGCTGCCGGAGAAAATGACAGAAAGAAATAAAATGTATAAAGAAACTGCTAGGAGATGCTAAAATGAAAAAATTTAACAAGTAAACAAACTTAGCTAACATAACAGAAACTCTCATTCTTTACATGTTCTTTCAACATCAGTTTAAATATATAACTATTCAACTTTTCTATATTTGCATAGGGCATTATATTTTCAAAGCGATTCATCTACGATTGCCTCATTTTTCTGTAAAGTATACAGAGAATTATTAGGATACAGAAGAAAAAATCAATTTAAGAGGCTAAATGACTTGCCCATGGTCACAGACCAAAGCTTTGAGTAGAACTTAAGCCTACTGCTTTCTGCAAGGCAACAGTTCTCAAACTTTTTGTTGTTAGAATCTTTTACACTCTCAAAAACTACTGAGGACCCCAAAGAGCTTTTGTTTATGTGGGTTATATCTAACGATTCTAACCTATAAAAACTAAAATAGAAGGCCAGGAGTGGTGGCTCACGAGTTTAAGACCAGCCTGAGCAACAGTGAGACCCTGTCTCTATTAAAAAGAGAAAAATTACCTGGGTATTGTGGCAGGCACTTGTAGTCCTAGCTAATCAGGAGGCTGAGGCAGGAGGACTATTCAAGCTAAGAGTTTGAGGTTGCTATGACACCAAGGTATTCTACCCAGAGTAAAAAAAATAAAAACCAAAACTAAGGAAATTCTTTTTTTTTTTTTTTTTTTTTTGAGACAGAACCTCAAGCTATCCCCCTGGGCAGAGTACCATGGCATCACAACTCACAGCAACCTCCAACTCCTGGGCTCAAGCGAGTCTCCTGCCTCAGCCTCCCAAGTAGCTGGGACCACAGGTACCCGCCACAACGCCCGCCCGGCTATTTTTTGGTTGCAGCCGTCATGGTTGTTTGGCAGGCCCAGGCTGGATTCGAACCCACCACCTTAGGTGTATGTGGTTGGCACCTTAGCCACTTGAGCCATAGGCACCTAGCTGAGGAAACTCTTTTTTTTTTTTTTTT